>RJWH01005132.1:0-84889 GCA_004363575.1 Solenodon paradoxus | reverse complement strand
CACACACACACACACACACACACACACACACACACACACACACACACACACACAGAAGAATATTACACGGCCTTAAGAAATGAAACTCGGATATACTCAAGAGCCTTCAAAACATGCTAAATGAAATAAGCCAGACAAAAACCAGTTATTTAATGTATCTATTTATACAAGGCCAATTCACAGATACAGACAGTCGAATAGTGGTTACTGGGGCTGGAGGAAGGGGCAGGGGGAGGGAAGCTATCGCTCAATGATTAGTTTCTGTTTGAGATGATGAGAAAGTTCTGGAAATGAACGGTGATGTTTGCACATCATGAATATACTTAATGCCGCTGAATTGTGCACACGCAGTGGTTAAACTGATAAATCGTAAATCCCTCCACCACCCAGGCATGCACATGCTCAGTCGTGCAGCGCGCGTGCACATGCACGTGCTAGGTGTGTGCGCGTGGGCGCTCCCAGGGAGCGGCTGCGTGGTGGCTCGCTTGCGGGGCTCGTGCAGCGCGGGCAGCGACGGTGGATTTGCGGGGTAAAGTGTATTTCCCAGGGGTGTGTGCAGAGTGAAAATAAGAAAGACAGAGTTTAATGTTCTCTGTTGAATAAAAAGGAAGCGACCTTTCCCGCTTCCCATTTCTTGGTGCCTTTAGAAACCTCGAAGTTCTAAGGGCTGCCTCTTTGGAATGTGGGCAAATCTCAAAAGCAAATCTCAAAAACTGGAACCGTGGAGGAAGAAGGGGCCCCATCTCCCTCTTTCCGGGCGAGCAGAAGCGGGAGCCTGTCTCCAGGCGGCAAACCCGCCTCCTGCCATAAGCTGCGAGGAAGGTAGATTTCCTCTGCGCGAAGGCAGACAGCACACCGGCCCATGTCGCACGAGCTTGGTGACAAGTGCTGGCAGGTCCGCCGGCTGGCTGCCTGGCGGCATGGAAGGGTGAGCTCGTCCTTCCTTCGCAGTCTCCAGTGGGGACCTGCAGCGCAGGCCGGCTGAACGTCAGTCACTAATTGCACTGTTTTCTCTCCCTTCTGCTTTGGGTAGGCAGCAGATTTTGTCTTTAATGTGCATTTCCTCCGCAGGTGTCTGGGCGCTCTCCAGAGATTTTTTTTGCGTGGAGATCCGGGTCAGGCTGGGACTCCAAACGGTATCCGGGGCTGGGGGCGGATCCCAGTCACTGAGCGGTGGCGGCCGCCGGCAGGGACCCGAAGCCCGGAGCCTCGCAGCCCCGCCGCCCTCCCGTTTCCGGTCCGCGTCGGGCTGGCTCCACAGCGACGCCGTGTGGCGGCGAGAGGCGACTGCGGCGGGGCTGTGGCCACTGGCCCCGTGGGCGCGGGGCAGCCCGACTGACCATCGGCCTCCAGGCAGCACTAGCCTCAGGCCACAAGGAGTGATGATCAGGCAGCCAGGAATTTGACCAACAAGATTAGGAGAAAAAGAAAAAGACAAAAAACAAAGGAGGCGCTATCAGCTGATTTCCTGGACACCAACTAGTTATAATGCGACAGACATCCCTGAACCCTATTCGAGGCAGGGGTAGGAAGGATCTTGGGTTGGGGATCAGTGTCTCTTAGATGATAATAAAGACATTTTAGTGGTGTCCCTGAGGCAAAATGTCAACGTCAGTAGAGCATGTGGCCAAGCATGTCTCATGCCATCGGTGACGGTGTGATCAGGTCAGATGCTCCTGCAGGCGGAGGCTGTGTGGCTGGCGCCATGGCTGGTGCTTTCTGTGTGCTCTCCAGGGAGCCCTGAACCTGGGGGCCCAGCCAATACAAGGAGACCACCCACCAGGGGAGACTCTGGACCTACCCACCGCCAAAGCAGCTCTGCTGTGTCCAAAGCCCCAGCCCTGGCGCGTTGCCCAGGGATGGCGCTGGGCGATTCCTTGTGTCTCAGTTCCTGTCCCTTAGCATATGTTGGGAAGAATTCCGAGCTTGCGTGTGGACTCAGTAAGAGTCACGCCTGGATCCCTCTGTCTCCCATGGCTGCTGTCACCGACCAGTGCTGCGATCACTGTTTGCCACAAATCTATCACCCGTGACTGAGAGCAACACGAATAGATTATTTACAGTCCGGGAGGTCACAAGTTCAAAGTGGGGTTCACTGGGCTTCCCTCCAGGTGTCAGCAGGGCTGTGTTCCTTCTAAAGTTTCTAGAATCATTTCCTTGCCTTTCCAGCTTCTAGAGACACCCGTATTCCTTGGCTTGTGGCTCCTTCCAGCCAAAACACTGCTCTGACCTCTACCTCCATCCTCTCATCTTCTCTGCTCAACCTCCACCCTCTGACTGCCTCATTACACTGGGGTCGCCCGGGTAATTCAGGATGAACTCCATAGTTGAAGACTGGTAACATCCTTTCGCCACGTAAGGTAACATGAACACAGATTTAGGGGATTAGGATGGGCACCAGAGAGGGGACCTTAGTCTGTCTACCAAAAATTACCTATGTCTGTATCTTTGTCTCCTCCTTCTCCTTCTGCTCCTCCTCCTCCTTCTTTTCTTCCTCATCTTCCTCTTCTTTATTTTCCCCCTCCACTCCTATTCCTCATCCTTTATTTTTATTTTTGCTTTTTTCATGATTTTGTTTTTTTACCACTTTAGAATTAACACACACATAACCATACAAATGCACACACACATGAGTTCTGACTTGCAGCATCATTGCTAAGACCTTATGGAAATATTTAAACCAATACTTAAATCACTCAACTTCTATTGTGCCTTTGCAATAACCTGGATGGAACTGGAGGGGCTCAAGTAAGCCAGAAAAAAAAAAAAAAAAAAGAAGATTCCAGATGGTTTCACTCATATATGGAATGTAAAGAAAGAAAACAAACGAACAGACAAATCACACTGAAAACCACAGGATGTGGGGCTGTGCCTTCCAGGGCAGTGGGAGGTGTAGGTAAAAGGGAAGGACGGAGTTAATGTGGTGGAGGTGAGGGCATTGGAACTCTGGTGGTGGATGTGGTGTGACAGGCACAGACTGAGGTGCGAATTCAATACGCTCAAAATCATAGAGCCACGTAAACTAAATGAAAATAAAATATAAGATTAACATACACACAATCAGTCAGCATCAATATTTATCAACATTTTGTGAATCTTGCTTGCTTTACCCACATTCCTCCCCACTTAATTTTTTAATGGACCCGTTAATATTACAAATATAAGAAGGATATAATTTGAAATAAAGAATGGTCTTTCGGATGGAAGAATTTTATATTAAATCGGAACTTTACAATGCTTTTAGTTATTCTCATTTTACCATACCCAGATGTAAACTTTGCCCTGATTCAGTGTTTGAGAATGCCACATCAAATCTATTGTCCTAATTGTATAAATGAGGGGGGGGAGAGAGAGAGAGAGAGAGAGAGAGAGAGAGAGAGAGAAGAGGAGGGGAGGGGAGGGGAGGGGAGGGGAGAAGAAAGAGACAGAGACTGACTAAATGTGGAAAATACGCCCTTTTTTAATCTGATTTCTGAAGAGACACTCGATTACTATCACTGCTTTCTACTTGTTAGAAGCAAGTCAGTAAGTGAACCCCTTAGGGAGAGGATTACCAAAGGCTCCACTACCAGGCAGCAGGACTCCTGCAGGAGTCTTAGAGGATACCGACCATCCTCTCCAAAATCTAAGACATAAGACAGAGAATAATGGAATTACCTTTTTGCCTTTATGGTTAGTAGTGGACTTTGTTTCCTAATTAATGGCAATAAACTCAACCATCTTAAAATCAATATTTATGTTCTTGAGTCATCAATTACAAGGACACTGAAAGCCAGCCTTGAACCCAAGTTTCAGTGGCTCCCACCCTAGAAGTGGCCTTCCCGTTGGGCCACACGGTCTCCCCGCGTGTCTTCCGTAAGGATGCCAGTCCCATTGGTCCAGGGCCTTCTCTGGTATGACCTCATCTTAACTAAATACACCTCAAATAAAGTCTCTAGCATCTTGGCCTAGCTCTTTTTGGGGGACACATTTCATTCTGTAAGAGACTCCCAATGAATTGACAAGAGTAGAGTGTAAGACATTTGGAGTCAGGTTAAAAGCTAATTAGAAAAGCTCCTTTCGTTTTACTTAACACAGGAGGTATTTAGAGTGGTTCATTCAGCTTGATGTTGAAAACACTTTTGATTTAGGGTCACCTGACCCCTTAAAGGCTGTCTCCGTTTTAGCCACAGGAGATGTTTAACTGGGCAGCCACACCTGGCAGCCATTCTACCAGAACCCTCCTGTGCCCTCAGATGTGAGACAGGAACCTCAAGGCCAGAGGGGTATTTCCTTTAGCAAGTGTTTCTGTCACCACAGTCTGAGCTATTGACAGGCTGGGACTCCTGGGGAGGGGGAGTCCAAGGCCTGTTGAGTAGGAGCTTCTTGAGATGAAGGGCTTGACTGTCCTTACTTCCCTGGAGGGTGTGGGACACTGGGAAGGCTCTTTGCTCCAGGTCAAGGGCCATATACGCTCAACAAGCAGCATATGTAGAATCATTAAGCCTGTTCTAGAAGCAATTCCTTTCCTCCCTCCCTCCCTCCCTTTCTTTGTTTCTTCATCCTTTTGTTCTTGCTTGGTTTTGTCCAGTCTTGGAATGCGATTCATCCCTGAGTTAGGCGGGGTCCATTCAATGCAGACATCAAGACAATTCCTTAAATTTGGTTTTTGTTAAGGAAATAAGAGGATTATTAAGAATGATGGGATCTGGAGGTCTGAAATGAGAACTATATGTAAATCCTAAATGTCCCCTCTCCTCCACCCACTTCCTTAATCAAGTGCTGTTGGCCTCACCTACACAATGGCGCCAGAACCTCCCGTTTCTCTCATCATTAACTGCTTCCTCCCTAATTCAGACCGCCCTCTCCTCTCACCTGGACTGCTGCGTAATTATCCCACTGATCTGGCTGCTTCCATCTTGCCGCAGCCCACTGTCCACAGAGAAGTGTTAGAATTCTGCATCCGAGCACATGGCCCCTGGGAAGACCCTGCACTCACTTCCTCTGGCCTTCAGAGCCAGGCACAGCCTGTCTGCTGCTGTCATCTGTCCCTTCCCCTGACACCCCCCCCCAGCACCTCCCAGGAGAGTGTCAATCTGGAGAGCAAGGGGTCTGTTTGCCCTGCTCACTGGGGACCACAGGGACTGACCCTCAGTGGGCTTGCAATCAATGTGTCACCGTGCAGAGGGCGTAAGCAGGAACTTCAACAAGGAACCCTGGTTCTTCTCCCCGGCTCAGCCCTGCTCATGAAAGAAGTGGTGAGTGTTCTGAGCCAGGTGGTAGAGAATGATGGCGATCTCTTATCTTCCTGGTAACTCTGTTCTGTCCCACACTGACTCTTCGCACTGAGATGTTTTTTGTTTCTTTTAAGGAAAGGTGTAGGTAGGAATGAAGGTGAGTAGGCAGGCAGATAGGAAGAGAGAGGAGGAAGAGGAAGAAGAAGCATCTTTATTTTTTACTTTTATTTTGTTGTTCATAGTGATTGCTTCTCCTGGGGCCTGGGACTCAAACCCACAGGGCATGTGGCTTGCTCCTTTCAGAGACAAATGACCTAAAGCTGTGCCACCAGGGTGCATCACTTAAAGAAATAATTTTTTTTAAAGGAAAGGTGCAGGTAGGAATGGAGACTAGCAGGCAGGCAGGCAGGCAGGAAGAGAGAGGAAGAAACATTGCATTTATTTTATTTAGTTGTTCATGCTGGTTGCTCCGCCTGGACCCTTGTTGTGAAGCTGGGTCCTTGGGATGCAAACGAGCCCTAAGGCCCTTGCAGACTCATCCACTAAGGGGTGGGCCTTTTCACACCCTCCCCCTTCTCAGCCTCTCCCAGGCTGATTTAAAGAGCATGTACAGATGATTCCACTAGGGGGCAGTAGAGCCTGGCGCTAAGAATTGGCATCTGAAGGCAGCTCCCAGGCCGTCCCTTCCAGTCCAGGTGAGCGGAATGCACGTTGGAGGGAATCATTTTGGATCAGAAGGAAGGTAACACTCAAGGGACAGCAGAAGAGCAAGCTGGAGCCAGTAACGATGTAACACATACAATACGGTATTCAGAACTGAGTTTTTCTGAATCTTTTCTGGATGTCGACTTTACAGGTTGAAAGGGGAAAGACTGGACAGTCATTCCCTCTAAAGACGTCCCCTCTGTCCCTGGTCCACAGAGCGCTGCTGCTGAAGATCCATAGGCCCCACAGCAAGCGAGGCGAGAGGCGCAGTCTTCGGCTGGGTGTCCAGCTTCTGTTCTTCCGGAGGAAGAGAAAGAAGGCTATTAACGGCAATTCTGGCCACAAGCCCTCAAACTGGCCCAGGTTAAAGAATCTGAGTCATAAATGGGCCGATTTTTAACGAGGACAGGGGACTGCCAAGCCTGCTCACACCCCAGCCACTGACGACGGCTTCCTTGCTTGCCTGTCAAACTTCCAGCGCCGCGCCACGCGGATGGGATCTTGCAGCCTGAAGCCTCCCCCAGTGCTGTCCTTTTGGACTCTCCTTTTGGCTGGGTGCCCTGCCATTGTGATTATGCTGAACTGGTCTGTTAGCATTATTATAAGCATCCATTTGTCTTATTAGCATCTTATTATATTGAGCAGGGCCATATGGAAGCTTCATCTCCTAGGAGATGAGCGATGGACTCTCAGCAGCCAGCTCTTCCTGTTACATTTGGCGGATGAGTCATCTTGGAAGACATTGCTTCAAATGACCTTGGCCATTCTGCTTGACCTCCGGGCTTGCTTCATTATCACCGGTGCCGATTAGTCCCTCCTTGTCCTTCAGAACTTCGTACTCCTTCCAGCCTGTCTGCTGCCTTTCTTTCTCTTCCTACACAGTTGGGCATACATGCATTTCCATTACACACAGACAGGCACAGGATTACTAGATGGAACAAAAAATCTCAGATGTAGAAATACTTTCCCACTCATTAAAACCAACAAAAATTAATCATTCACTCTTGTGTGGTATTTTGATCCCTTTTTTTTTCACGCACTTTATTTACACACACCAGATTATCTTTTCTCTTTTGAATGTTATTGGAAATTCTTGGAGTTTCCCACACTCAAACCCCGCCCCCCCCACCCCATGAGCCATCCCCTCACCCTTTATTCTTTCCATCCCTTCCCTCCTCTCCTTATGCTTCTCTTTGAAATTAAGTTATCTCAATATTGCAAAAAGGAACTCTATAATCAAACTTCTTGGTTCTTTAAGCACTGCCCTCGTGTTTTTCGTTGTAGGAAAGTTGCAGGCAGGAATGAAGGAGAGCAGGCAGGCAGATAGGAAGACAGAGGAGGAAGAAGCATTCGTTTATTTTATTTTGTTGTTCATCTTGGCTGTTCATCCCGACTTGGGTCTTGAACCTGGTTCCCTGGAAGGATGTGGATTATGGCCAGTGTTCTTATTTGTTAGGCTACCAGGTGGTGCCAGCCCTTGTATTTTTGACAGTATCTTTGTTTTCGGCAACTGTGGGATTATGTTAAGCTTTTTCTGTTTTCAAGCTTAATGTCAACTTCCCCTAATAAGCCCTGGCTCCTTTCAGTGGAGAACAATATTCACTGTTAATATCTGGGATTAGGAAGTAATTCATGAGTGTTTGTGTGGACAAAGTACTGTTGTTTTTGTTCGGTCTCTTTTTGTGTTAAAGCCGGAAAGGATATTCCTTTTTTAAGATTAGAAACTCGCTTAGTGTTTACCGTCTGTGGAATGCTCATAAAGAGGTCCGTTGTTCAAAATGCTTGAAGGCATCTTTAATTTTTCCAAAGGACTTTTCTTAATCTTTCATATGAAAATATTGCGTTGAAGTAACTAGTAGTTCCTCAACCAGGCTGATAGACTCCTAATTAACTTTGCTTTGTTTTCACAGTCTTTGCCAGTGACTTGGGTAACTCTCTGACATAGTTTTAAAATTTTACTTTGAAAGTATTGTATGTATATTGTTTTGAGAGATTTAAGTGGACATTCAGGGAAAGACAGAAAGACACGGACCACATGAATTCTTCAGGGAACATCTGTTCATCTCCATTCAGACCGTCTTTCAATGAGAACCTTTCCCCCATTTCCTTCTGAGAAATCACACTCTTTCCCACTCTTGGTTCATGTTTCCTGATGAGCTGATTTATTGTCTGGCTCCAACGTCCAAGCCAATCATATTCCAGGATACAATTTTAGGTTCGTTGATGAGAATTGACCAGGTCAGATCTGATGAGATGGGGTGAAAATGGAGCTAGAGATTTTTGGGTGAAAGACTCAGTCCTCATCTTTGTAAGGTTTTTCTGGGCTCGGCGAGGAGACAAGCTCAATCAGACAAAAAATGTTGAATAGCCAGGGCTTTATTGGGGTTTGCACACCTGGGCGAAACTCCCAAGTCCGCAGAGGGCCGGGAAGTCGCGGGCTGGGAAGTCGCGGGCTGGGAAGTCGCGCCCAGAACAAAGGGGGACCGGCTCTTTAAGCAGCAAAGGGGGACTGGCTCTTTAAGCAGAGGAATTTCGTGGGCTTCCCATATGGCGATTGGGATTGGCCCTGTGAATCCAGGTGTGGGGGTCGCATCCCTTATTCTGACGTCATCCACCTTTTTCCCCCCCGGGGCTTGGCTTTTCCCGGGCATGGCCGCTGCTGCTTTTGTCCCTGGGCCAGCCTAACAATCTTGATTTGGAACCTGGAAGCATGCATTTCCATTGTCATGGCAGCCATTGTCATGATGAAGCGAAATCTGATGAAGATAAAGCCAACATCAAGGAAGAAGCCAAGAAATAGAGAGAAATGGGATCTCTATTCACATCATTAGAGTCTGGAGCTGTCTTGTGGGAAGAGAAGAAGTTTTATTTCCTGCCCTATCATTCAACTTTGGTTTGGGGAGTAAAGAAGATTCATGAAGTGAATTAGTTTTCTCAACTCCTTCTATTCTGAAGTTTATTCATATAATATGGGGAGTACATTTGAGTCTATTAGTTGTTTGGAGAATTACAGATTTCCTTTAAAAATATTATTATGAATTATTTCTACTTTGTGAGAAATAGGCATTTGCTATAATATATGAAATAATTATGAATGCTTAAATATAAGTTGGCACTTTTGGGAGGGGAGTAGATTTTTTTAATTACTACTTCAATTTTTCTATAGCTTTTATCCATTGAGATTTTCTACCTCTTATGTCCGTTCGGGTAACTTATCACTTTACATAAAGCTTCCCAATTCATATAAACTTTATTAATTTTGGTGTAAAGTTGCACATAGTAATCTTTTAATGTTAAAAAAATCTCCTCCTTATCTATAGTTGTACCTTGTATTTCATTCTATCATGATAGCACCCATTTTGATCTTGATGCTGTTTATTTTCTCCTTTCTAGCTTATTTTGATCATGTTTGCTAAAGATCTATTCTTTATTTAATTAATTTGTCATTTCAGAGGCCATACTTATGATAATCACTTTTTTTCCTGTCTTTATTTCATTGTTATCTATATTTATCTCTCTTTACTCTCCCTACCTGCTTTCTCAGAACACTTAGGGTAAACTCTCTAACTATGTTACAGTGGTGAGACAAAGGAGGAGCTGCCGCACTGAAGGAGTTTTTCCTGTTATGCATTTCTGTCTGTCAGAAGAACAGAGCAGTCTCTGCTTTCTTTTGGTTTCCACTTGCATGACATATCTTTTTCCATCCCTTCAGTGTGAGCCTATGTGTGTTATTTAAAGATGGAGTGAGTCTCTTATGGGCAGTATATAGATGGATTTATTTTTATTTATAACTGAATAATTTTTATTGTTTACATTGCTGTATTCACTTTAGGATACTGAAATTGCACCTCCATCTGTGTGTATGGCACACTGCACCCACTACCAGAGTTTTAATGACCCATATATAGTTGGATTAAGAATACTACACAGCCCTTAGAAGAGATGAAACCCTGTCATTTGAATCAGTATGGATGGATCGAGAGGGGATTATACTAAGTGAAATAAGTCAAAACAGGAAAGATAAATAGATACCAGATGACCTCACTCATAGGTGGAATTGAATAGACAAAGCAAAGGAGCAGATGGCAAAACCAATCCTTGGATACTTGCAAAAAAACAGCAACAACTGAGGTTGCCAACAGGGAATGGAATGTGGTGGGGTGGGTGGCAAATGGTGGCAGGACCCACTGGGCAATGGTGAAGAATACTTGGTAATTTGTTGGTGTGCAGGGTGTGTTGACATATATGAGGAATGAGGAAACTATACATACGAGTTTCTTTTAATGTTTAAAAATAAAAAAAAAATGCATTTATCCACTCTACACCTTTTGATTGGATAATTAATCTATTTACATATGAGTAATTACTGATAGCTGAGGACTTACAAATGGCATCTTATTAACTGATTAATGACTGTTTTATCATTCTTTTGTTCCTTTCTTTTTATTAGTATTTTCCTCTATGAATGAATGATTTTCCATAGGAGTATGGTTTAATATTCTTCTCTTAATCATTTGTGAATCTTCTGTAGCTTTTTGCTTTGTATTACCATGAGACTTACAGGTCACATTTTATAGATATACCAACCTATTTATTATACTGATAAAAGCTTAACTTTGATTATACAAAACTCTATCCTTTGACACCCCCCCTTTTATGTGTTTGATATCACAATTTATCCTTTTTGGTGTATAATTATGAGTCAATTAGTATAGTTATAGTTATTTTAGTATTCTTATCTTTTTACTAGACTTAAGTTATTAACACACAACCATATTATAGGATTAGAGTGTTCTGAATTTGATTATATACTTACCTTTACAAGAATGTTTCCTATGTCTTCAGTATTACTAATAGCATCTTTTCATTTTAGTTTGAATAATTCTTTTCAACATTTTTTCGTGAAGCAGGTCTAGCAGTGGTGAGCTTCCTCAATTTTATTTTGTCTGGGAAAGTTTTTAATCTTTCCTTCATTTCTTATGCATAACTGTACTGGATAGAGTATTCTTGGTTGGTAGATTTTTCATTTTAGCATTTTGAATATATCACCCTTCTCTCTTTTGGCCTGAGATAGTCACTGATAGCCTGATGGTCCTTCCCTTGAAAGTTACAAGTTCTTTTCTCTTGATGATTTTAGAATTCTCTTCATGTCTTTGATATTTGACAGTTTTATTAAATGCCTATTGCAGAGGAGCTCTTTGAGTTTGTTTAGTGATCCATTAGCTTCATGAATTTGAACATATAATTCTTTCCCCAGTTTTGGAAAGTTGTCATCTATTAATTCTTTAATATGTTTTTGACTCCTTTCTCCCTTTTTTCTCCTTTTGGACTCTGATAATTTCCAAATTATTTCTTTTAATATTTTCTCACAGATCATGTTAGGTTTTATTCATTCTTTTGTTTTTGTTCCCCTCTAGCAGATAGTTTCAGTGTTCATAATCTATAGCGTATTTCTTCTGCTTGATACATTCTGCTCTTGATGGTCTCCATTGCATTTTCCACATCATGCTCCTGAATCTGCTTGTTTATTTTTGTGATTTTTAATTCTTTCTAAACTTTAAATTTTATTGCAGATTGTTTCTGTCTCAGTCATTGTTACTTTCAAAATAGGTATATTTATTTTTTCATTTTTAAAGACCACTTTTGCTGGAAATAGAAATGGAGGTTGCCATATTTTTTTGCTTTCAGGGCTTTAAAATGTCTTTCCACTGTCTTTTGGTTTGCATTATTTCTAGTGAAGAATTAGTTATCATTTGTATTATTGTTTGCCTTTATCTAATATGTGTTTTTACCTCTGGTTCAGTTTAAGATTTTCTCTGCGTGTGGGGGGTGGGTAGGGGGTGTAGGAGGAGGGAGGGATGGAAAGAGGGGAAAAGGTGGTGGGAAGAGACACTGGAACTCTGGTGGAGGGTGTGGTGTGAAATACAGATTGAGAAGCAATGTCAAGATTCAAAAATTAATGTAACATTGTGAACAAAAGAGATAATACATGTAATAATTAAAAAAGAACTTTCATAAAAAATAAGAAAAATACAGTAACACATTTTTCAGCAGGTTGAATTCAACTTGTCTTGGGCTTTCAGAAAAATAACGGGCCATAAGAAGACTACAGGAAAGGAACACAGGGTTAGAGTAATTGACTCTAGCAATTCTAGCAGCTCGCAAGTCCGACAGCTTCTACAGAGGCGCTTCTCAAGCAAATGTAGTATAAGGTAAGTCAAGCTGCTCTCCTTGGCATCTCTCCTTGGATCTGAACTTCTTTCTGTGAATGCCTCTGCCATATTGGTGTGTCTTCTTTCTTCCAGATGTGTGTGTGCGCCCGCATGCGTGCGTGTGTGCGAGAAAATGAATTTTTCAATAATAAACTAAGCAATAGTCTGGGGGTAGAACATATATTTAATATCATTTACAATTAAATTTTTTATTAAACTTTTTTTTCAGGAAGATGCACTTCCATTTATTTTTATTTTAGTCATACATCTTGGTTGCTACAATTATTTTTTACACATTTATTTAAATAGGTTTAAAGCATCCATTCTAGATATAAAAACTTTCAAAAATGATGTCTGGAATTTTTGTATGATAAAACTAGAAAAATCATTTAGCTGATATAACTGTATTCATTTGATTCTAGTCCACTTTTTTGTGTATGGCTATTTTAATGTCCCTGAAAGTCGGGTGCAGATTCCATTTGAAGGCGACTAGGTTTTATTTCAAAAATACAATAGATCCCATAGATTCTTAAAATTCTGTAAATTTTGTTAATCCCTTATATAGTTAAGAGTTTTTAATAGATTAACTCTTCACTCCTTGTTACTTATCATTTTTAATTTTTTGAACTTTGTAAATAAATCTTACTTTTTAGTTTTTGCTTTTTCATGAAAACCTCTTGAGAAATTGGTCTGTGGCTTAGAATTGATGGCAGCTTAGAAGTGAATAAATACGGTAATGGTTAAAAGTTGTCTCTAAATGAGAATGGAGAAAGTTTCAATACTGCAGGTGTGGACAGAATTAACTCAACCAATGAAAAAACAAATTGAATGTAATCATTTCTGTGCTTTCTGCTTTAGCATTGGGACATCTGGACATGTGTTCTGTAAGAATTTTGTTTAGATAATTCCAGTGAAAATCTAGTTAAAATCATCTTGAAATGAACTTGCAAAATTGCTATCATTATCATGCTCCTTATTAACTTGTATTTCAACATCAACTTATTCACTGCTTTCATACTTGGCCACCAGTCAGCTAAACGTATAAATTAAACAGCATATGATAAGGATAAACAAATGAAAGTTCCAAATAGTCCCAGCTTTCACCATTGCTGCTAGAAATTCAGCTGAGCAAGAAATCCACTAATCCGAGTACACTCATCTGATCTTGACCAACAGCTCTACTTTGCCAGGCAGAGAACTTTTGTTCCATTAAAAAATACAAAAAGCAAAAAAACAGATTTATAAAATTAAAAATAGGAAAATACATTTTGAGTTTTAGACAAGATTTGAAACTAACTTCTCCTATTGATATCTTTCCTCAAACACAGCCCTAGAGATGCTGGAGAAGTAAGAAAGAGGTTCACGGATCAACCCCAATAAAACCTTCTGGCTCAGGTGGCAGAGACCACTGGGTTGTGGACCAGGCAAAGACCAAGGACCCAGGTTTGCAACACACAGCAGGGGGGCGGGAAGCAAATCAAATCAAATCAACCAAATGCTCTTTCTCCCCTTCCTTCCTTCCTCCCTCCCTCCCTCCTTTCCTTCCTTCCTTCCTTCCTTCCTCCCTCCCTCCTTTCCTTTCTTCCTTCCTTCCTTCCTTCCTCCCTCCCTCCCTCCCTCCCTTCCTTCCTTCCTTCCTCTCATTAAAAACAAAGCAAGGCATGCCCTGGTGGAATAGCGGTTAGGCTCACTGCCTTCGACCAAGAGTAGTCCATATACAGTCCAAGGACCTGGGTTTGCATTCCTGGGCCAGGGTGAATGATCAAGACAAACAACTGAATTAAAAAAAAGTTTCTTAAAGAATTAAAAATTCCCTGCTTCGCATCTGTACACTTGTCCTACAGATATGTGTACACAGAAATGCTGTTTACACAGTTATTATTGACACATTATTGAACTGTTGAAGTATTGTTGGCAGGTGGGAGACAGGCTGCAGCATTAGAAAGCTGAGAGAGGGGAACTTGCATATACCAGTTTATGTTATTTTGTAAAGCAAAGCTACCTCAATAAATATTAAATTAATTAATTTTTTTAAGTAAACTGATAGAATTGCCTTATATTCTGAGTCTGGTCTGGAGATGGAGGTGGATGGAGAAGGGACTGTGTTAGTTTCCTACAGCTGCCATGAACAAGTACTATCTACTTGGTGGCTTAAAACAACCAAAATGTATATTCTCACCATCTTAGACACTAAATATTCAAATATCAAGGTGTCAGTAGGGTTATACTTCTTCTGAAGGCGCTCAGGGAGGATCCGCCATTATCTCTGGTCATTGCTGGCAATTCTTTGGCCTGTGGTTACATCCCTCCCCCCATCATCACATCTGGTTCTCCCAAGGTGCTTCTAAGTCCCAAATGTCCTCTTCTTATAAGGACACAGGTCATTAGACTAGCGTCCCTGTGAATCTACTACAACCTCACCTTAATTTGACTGCATCAGTTAGACGAGTACAGAGCAAAGCTCCCTGACATTGGTCTTTGGATATGACAGCAAAAGTTCAAGCAACAAAAGGAAAAATTAACAAGTGGTAAAGAAATAATCAATAAATGAAAGGACAACCTATAGACCAGGAGAAAATAGTTCCAAATCACATATATGCTAAGGGATGAATACTGAAAATGTATCAGGGATTCATACAATTTAACGGTGAAAAAATACAATTAAAAATGGGCAGAACAGACACAGAAATGGTCCCCAAAACATTCTCCTTTCCTTCTGAAGTATGTACAATACATTGTTACTAGCATAACAGGGAGGAAAAATAAAAGCAAATAAGCAAATGAATAAAAGGTCTTCCTTTTCTTTTCTGTCTTTTCTCCTTAAAAATGTTTCTTTCTCCTCTCTTAACAGAAAAACAATGCTTGTTACCATTAACCAGTCTTGTACTTTAAAATTCAATGGTCAATTGGAAAAAAAAAATGTGGGCAGAGAACTTAGAGACATTTTTCCAAAGAAAGCACCCATGTGGTCCACAAGTATGTGAAAAGTTACTCAACATCACTATCCTCAGGGAGCCCCTAATCCAGTGACCTGTGTCCTTATAAGAAGAGGACATTTGGGACTTAGAAGCACCTTGGGAGAACCAGATATGATGGGGGGAGGGATGTGTCCACAGGTCAAAGAATTCCAAGAATTGCCAGCAATGACCAGAGACAATGACAGATCCTCCCTGAGCGCCTTCAGGGGAAGGATGGTTCTACTGTCACCTTGATATTTGAATGCTTAGTTCAAATCCTAGGACCAGGGCTGGAAGAAGGAGGCCGTGAAAGATTGAGAAAGACAAGAAACTAAGATAGAGTGAAAGTGGGCTCAGGGGTGATCAACTTTCTGAGAACTGTCACCCAGAGTATCTGACTCCTTGAGTATTTATTGTCAATGCACAAGGAAGTTGTTCTTAGAAAAAACACAAGATGTAAATCGACTATTCTTACAATCATCTGTTTGGCCTTTAACGTCTCCCTGAATCTCAGCAGGAAACAAGAACTCCTCCAGCCAAGGTTTTCCTTGCTGGCAGGCACCTGGCATTCCAGGCACCAAGGTTATTGTTTCCCGCTGAAGCACTGATTATCTAAGCTTTTCCTTAATTGTTCCCCACATACTTGGTTATGGCAGCTGTAGGAAACTAACACAGTCCCTTCTCTGTATACCTCCAACTCCAGACTACACTCAGAATATAAGGAAATTTATGTTTACTTTAAAAAATTAATTTAATATTTATTAAGGTAACTTTGCTTTACAAAATAGCATAAACCCGCAGGTGCAAGTTCCCCTCTCTCAGCTTTCCAGGCTGCAGCCTGTCTCCCACCTTCTGTGATAAGAGGAACTTGGAAAACTACAAGGTTAATGTAGCAAGGGGGCCCCGCCTTGACAAGCATGAGGTTTTCTGTAGAGCAAAGTAACTAGTGGAAACTTTGTAACCATAAGTGAAAGAAATGCTGTATTGCTTGTGTAGGATGCTGGCTGAAAAGTATAAAAGATAGAGACCGGGTGCAATTCCCGCTCAGCCTTTGGATGCGAATCTGCTGAGCCCCTGCAGGCAGGACAGATACACTTTGCTTCCTGATAAAGCCTTGGTGCCCCGTTTCCTTGTTAAGGGGGCCTGCAAACACTTCCACTAGTACGTCAATGCTTCAATAATACTTCAATAATAACTGTGTACACGTGTACAGATGCGAAGCATGGAATTTTTAATTTTGGGGGGTATAATATTTCACTCATTTAGGGTTCCAAGTTAGTTCTACTTATTATCAAAATCAATTGCAAATGGTGTTTATTAATGATGATGTGTAATGTGAGTTCATATTTCATCTCAATAGTCTTATCATGCAGTTACTGCTCGACAGTCCTATGAATCACGGGCACATGATTTTAATGCAACATATGTATTGCTGGAAAGACCTTTTTATGATTTTATTCAAGTGTTCTTCTGATATTAGTTTAGGTAGAGGAGCCTCAATTATTCATTTAAAAGGGTTTTAAATATAGAAATTTCCTTAGCACTTGCAAAGAGGAGTGAAAAATGCCGTGAGCTATAATTTGAACTCAGAAAATACATCTGTTGCAAATGTGTGTGGGAATGCAGTTCTTGCTTCTTGCTTTAACTTCTGACAACCCAGGAAGCAGATAAAAGAGACTGACATTGCTTGTGATTCAACCGGTGTTAGTTGTCATCTGAGGAACTCTATTTTTGCTGCAGTATATAATTTGCCTCTAAGTGATGCTTCACCTTGTAATTCTAGGTGGAACTAATTAAGCAACACTTTCAAATCTGCTGCACAAGCTAATTTCCAAATCCATTTGATGTTTGTTGGTTATTTCTCTACAGAAAAATTTCCATCTTGGGCTTGAACTAAAAAAATTGGAATGAAGTTTTGCCGTGCTAATCCATAGATCAGTCGTGGTAATATTAGCATACAGTAGAGTAAGTCTCGATCAGCACTCTATCATAGCTTCAAATATCTCCTGCAAAGTTCCTGCTGATGAGTAATGAAATGACCAAACATAAGCTTTTAAATACCTTACATTTTCACCAGCTTTGCAGATTTGTCCAATACACTCTTTTTTTGTGCCTCACATATACTTTGACCACCATCATTGTATGACATCTTGGCATATTACCCTTCATATTTTATCAGATAAATGTTTTATTTATTTGTTAACACAATTCTTGCCTTAGTTGTGGGCAGAGACTGGAAGAATTTTCGAGGTGGGTAACAGAAAAGTCTTGATTACTTTGAAGCATGTTAGTTGAAATATGGATGCTAATGATGTTTCTGGTAAGCACTCCTAAGACCATGGCAGGAAAAACCTATATAACCGTAGAGAACGCCTGAATTGTCATGAACAAACTATCAGTAGAGATATAGACATTAAAGATATGCTGATGAGGACTCAGAAGGAGGCAAGAAAGATCCTTACTGGAAACTAGAGGAAAGGGGATCCTTTATACATAGTGTTTAGGCGTCTTTGTGGAATTGTACTTGGAAAGCGGTAGGTGACACACTTGGATATGAAGATGGGAGATCTCTAGGTAAAGGTACTTGCTAGTGTCTTTCTCATGCTTTGAAGTGAAGTAGGAGAGGAGAGAGATAAATTTGGGGACAAACTATTGAACAGCAAGGAGTCAGACTTTGATAACTGGAATATTCTCACCCTAGCCAATCAAAAAAGATGCTGAAGTTGGGAGATTCACTGTCAGGAAAACTTTTGCTCATGCTTTGGAAGATTCAAAAGGCTAGTGTTTGAGCACATGGAAAGGAGAGACACAAAGAGACAGTCAAGTGATCTGCACAGAGTTCATCAGGCACATCCAGCCCTCCTCAATGTTCCTCTGAATAGTGATTGGCATTTGTATGTGAAAAAAAAAACCAAAACAAAACCCACAACTGGGGGAAGACCTGCCCCAAGTGAGCACAGTTCAAAGTCCCCTGGACTTCATGTCAGGAGGGAAATACTACCTATTTCTTCTGTGGGAAAAAGGCCTGCTTACCACTTCTGGCATCTGTGAAGCAAAGCCATGACACCTCCTGTCACCTGAGCCTGCTGGAACACAGCCAGCAGACAAAGAACTTCCCACCTGAAACCCCTTCCCCTAATTTCCATCCCTCTCTTCCCATTTGCTCCAGCCTAGGTAAGTGTGTTCTAACTGGAAACCCCGGCTCAGCTCTTTGAGGAAGAAATCCCAGCTGAGAGCACACGTGTAATAAATCTGCCTAAAATTCTTCCAAAGAGTGCTCGCTTGGTTTCTCCTGAAAAACTGTAACTCTCCCAGGCAGGAGACAAAACTTCATAATCCAGGGCGACTGAATATAGTATTAACAAGAGCGTGGATTCAGTAGTGGTGGGATGTTTAATCACGGACTGAATTCTTCTATGTTTTGCCTTATAAGGCTTTTAAAAACAAGATCCAAGAGAATTAAGCTACTTCCTAATAACTAAAGCATATCACAGAAGAGTTAAAGAATATCTGTAGCAATAAAAATTAAACGTCAATAAACCTAAGTGAGTAAAATCACTGCAGGTATTGAATAAATACCTGGTCTGGTGGATAAAACCATAGGACATAGCCCACATACATCCAAGGACCCAGGTTCAAGACCCAGGGTCAGGGAACAACATATATGAATAATTAACCAAAATAAATGAGATGATTCTTCCTCCTTTCTTTCCTACTTGCCTGCCTATGTGACTTCATTCCTGCCTGCACCTTTCCTCAAAGAAAATTACTAGGTGACCAACGAAACCAGAATATATGACAATTAATGAGGAGAAAAATCAGTAAAGAAGACATAGATTAAACTGGAGAGCTTTGTAGAGCCATTAAAATGAAATTTGCAGCTATAAAACTGTCCCATCTTCCTAAGCAAGAAAGACAAGACAAAACAACAACTAAATCAAATCAAACAAACCTCTGGGGTCAGTCAGATGGAGCCTACTGGTGGGATACTCCAAAATTTTTACAGAAGAAAGAATTTCATTTACACAGATCCTTTCAGAGAAGAAAAAGCTTCACAATGAATTCTGTGCCATCAGAATTGCTCTGTTATAAAAACAAGATGAAAATATTGCAAAAAGGGAAACTACAGACCAACAGCCCCCATGTATATGGAAGTAAAACTATCTCAACATAGTTTTAGAAAACAATATCAAACATTATAAAAATAATATCAATTGAACTTTCATACTTGACAGTATGATATTCTTAAGTGATTTGTTAATTATTTAAAATAAAAAGCCTGAATAAGCAGAGGTTATCCCAGAATTACAAAGGTGCTTTAACATTTGAAAATTAACCAGTATCGTTTTCCATATTAGGTTATGAAAAAGGGGAAAAAGATCCTCTCAAGATATCTGGTGCTATATGTAAATATAAAAATGCTATTATATATACTTCAAAACGAGTTAATGTGTAAATGAAATTCCCTTCAATAAAAAAGAATGAAAAGAAATATGAGGAAAGAAAAGAAGAAATTATGGCTTAATGATACAATCCCTTTTGTTATCGACCTGAAAAACAACAGAATAGTTATTATATTCATGTAAAATTCATGGAAATTAAAGCCGCTATAGAAAACATGAAAAAGATAGCTGGTGACTGATAGCATCTGTTTTCGATAAAAGCTTTCAACATTGTGGGAATAAAAAGGAATTCTTCAATGTGTTCCATATACACAATGGAACACTACACAGTCTTTAGAAGAGATGAAACCCTGTCATTTGAATCAACATGGATGGAACTAGAGGGGCTGATGCTCAGTGAAATGAGTCAAAAGAAGAAAGACAGATACTAGATGACCTCACTCATGTGAGGTGAGACAAAACAAAGGAACTGATGAAACAAAACCAACCCTTGGACACTTACAACAGAACTGAGGTCACCGACAGGGAATGCGACGGGGGCGTATGTGTTAAATGATGCTGGAGCCCCTGGACAGTAGTGAAGAGCACTCGGTGACATGGTGGAGGGCAGGGTGTGTTGATGTACATCTGAGGAATGAGGAAACTGCACATATGGGAAACAACCTATTTGGGTTTAACTTGTAAAACAAAGTTACTGCAATAAAGTACTTAAAAAAAAAAGGAATCCTTCAAACTGATGAAGGGACTCTACAGAAAATGTGCTGCCATCACAGTTAATATTAACATACTGGATGCTTTCCCCCAAAGATCAGGAATAAGGCAAAGATTTCTATTTTCACTAATGTATGGGTATTTCTCTCTGGTGTAATAAGGCAAAGAAGAAAAAGGGGATCCAAAGGAAATGAAATATTTATTGGCAGATGACAAGAACTAGCCTAGCAGGATATGCGAGCTCATCTAGTCTGCTGAGTGAACAAAGATCGCATTGAAGTTTCTAGTCAGAATGCCACACTTTTAAAGCAGGTTTATTGCATGATGTCCCCTATACTTCCCCTGGCTCTGTAAGAGTGCATATATAATTGATGTCTTTATACCCGCAAAACTAGGTACAAAGTACCTAGGTACTGCCTCTCATCTACTCCTAGGATGAAGAGCACACTTGGAAGACTTTCTGCTTTGGCAAAGGGTGGTTGGCATTTCATTTTTGTATCTATTTCTTGGATCACTATCAAATGTGGGATTTTTTTCAATCTTTGTGTGGCTGTTCCTCTCTGAAAACTCATGGTTCTTGATGTTTGTTCATTTTTGCAGTGAAGTATAATTTTATTTACAATGATATTTATTGAATCTGTACACCATTATTTACATGTATGCATTTTGAAATTATCTTTCATGTCAGTTGTGTTTTCCTAGTTGACAGTGTTTTTAATATTTGTAAATGATTCGTGTGAACTACTTAAAATATGAAACCAGAAAAGATGTAAAGGGAGAGAAATACAATGTTGTGAGTTTATTCCTAAAGAGTGAATGCATGGCGTTGATGACATAATGTTTTAATCTGTAAGTGATTTTGGTACCAACATTTAAGTGTTTATACACACCTGGGTGTATTTCTGAATGTTTTTGTTCTGTGGCTGCGTTGGTGGGTACAGCTTCATTAGCATTTTACGGTAACTCCCTGAAGATGCTGCATCACACACCAGCCAGCCCCACCATCACTCTTTTTTTATTTAAAGGAAGGGGACAGGTAGGAATGAAGGTAAGAAGGCAGCAGGCAGGAAGAGAGGAGGAAGGAGCATTTATTTGTTTCATGTAGTTGCTCATCTTGGTTGTTTACCCTGGACCTGGGGTCTTGAACTCGGGACCTAGGTCTGGATGTGAATTCGTCTGGTGGACTAAACTGCTAGACCACCAGGCCATGCCGCCCTCACTCACTTACACTCTTCTTCTATATCCTTATTGTGGCGATGATTAATTTTTAGATGAATCTGGAACTGTTTTTTGCAACTCTTCTGGAAACCAAGTCATTGCTTAGTGAAAATCCTTAGATTATTCTGGTATGTTTAGAGCTATGCTTGTAAATACCATCCACATATTATTATTATTAATATTGAGGGTAGTTTTGCAAGTATAAAAACAATTTTTCCTCTTATTTTATTCTGCTTCTGGTGAACTCTTGGGGAGTCCTTAAAATTGGGTTACTTTAATGTAAATATCTTCCTGCTTTGTTTTTCTTGGATCTCTTCTGCTGTGATAAATTAAAAAAAGAAAGAAATATTAAGGCACAAATATACAAAGACGACATAGAGTAAGTATATGTTTACTACCTACCGAGGACAAGCTGATCTCCTACCCAGGACCACTTAGGTGTCCATGCTATGATGCTGGAAAAGGCCAGGTGCATACCAGGGAAAGCAGCCTAGAAATCACTACTCTTAACATGTCTCTTCAGATCTCTGACCAGTGACATCTTAGGAAAACAAGGGTGCATTGAAACATTAAGGGTAGCTTCTTTTCTGTTAAATTTCAAACTCTGTTTTTCTATTTCCTTCATTTCGCTCTTCAAAAATTCCATTGCCCAGGGCAGAGAATTTCACTCAATGTCACAAGTGTCCCTTTCCTTCAGCTATACGGCCGTCTTTGTAAGGAGGAGCTTTCTATGCCCCGGTCCCCAGATTCTTCTTGACTGAATAAACACTCAGATTTGTGTCTGCAAGGTCATCTCAGCACCTTCCCACAACTTACAGACAATCATTGGGCTGACTGATGATTTGGGGATGAGGTGAGACCTTTGAATCTTAGCAGATTTTCGAAAGACACGCCAAGTATGGGTCCCGCCTGCGGAGAAGCTTGCCGCGAGTTTCACGGGAAGAAGCAGAGGGTAGTGCCGTTCACAAAGGGGATAGCATTTGAGTTTTTCACCATGAACCCTGCTGGTGCTGGGGTGCGTGTGGCCCAGGAGAGCCTGACACCGTGTGGGTAGTGGGGAAGCTGCTCCTGAACTCGGGGACAGCGACAGCGGGCAGAGTGGACGGAGGGCCCTGAGTGGCCCTTTGCCCCCTGTCACAGAACTCTAGCACAAGCCCCTCCAGCCTCTGGTGACAGTTACAGTGTTCACTCACCCGCTTTCCAAATCCTGGATGGGGTAAGGGAGGGGTTGATTCCTGGTTTCAGGAAGGAGGAGGACAAGAACAGCAGCGAGAATGATAAGGGCTCCATAGATGACCCAAGGCAGGTGGGGACAGTACACGATTAAGGTCATCAGCAAGGGAGCCAGCGCTGCCCCAGCGCCACCGAACGCCATCCGGACTCCTCCAGCTGTGGCCCTCAGGGTGCAAGTAACACACAGGGAACATACCGTAAATGTCTGCACACCTGAGTGCTTCTTTATCATTGTCATTTCACCATGGAGGATAATATAGCAGAATTGCCAAACATATGGGCTTTGACAGCAAGTCCTAAATGCGACCTCTCTAGTCTCCTAAGATTAAATGAGGTTGATGTATTAAAGGACTTGGCGCCATGCCAGGCATGAGTAATCTTTTTAAAGCAATTTAGTATTTATTAAAGTAACTTTGCAAGTTCTCCATTTCTCAGATACATGACACTGCACGCTCATCACCACCAAATTACCAAGAGTCCTTCACCAGTGTCCACTGGACGCCGCTTCCGTGCCCCGCCACCCCACGCCCCACCGTGTTCCTGCTGGTAGCCCTAGGTCTGTTACTAATGTCTAAGAATTTAGTTCAGTCTGTTCCTTTTCTCTGTCTCTTCCCATCCCACCTGTGAGTGAGGTCATCCCATAACATTATCTTTAGTAATTGCTGGCCATCAGTCGCCAACTTCATTTTTATTATCATTCATTCCTTTGACTCCTGATCCATCTCAGTCTTATCCCCATGATACAAGTCAATTCTTTTGGAAAATCTTGTTGTGAAACCAGGCAGATGCTGTGTCAGCTCACATACCTGTGTGTGGCGGGCGTGAGCTCGTGGTGGTGGGTGTAAGAAGCAGTGGTCACCACAGCCGCGGAAGTAGCGCCAAGTCCCAAGGTGGCTAAAGTTGCACTCAGGTTCTCTGTTTCTGGAGAGAAGACCAGTGAGAGTCAGGAAATCCGGGCTGAAGAAATCTGCCCACCCCCAAGTCATCATGAGAAAATTCTGATGCAAGGGCGTGCCAGGCTGAAGCATCTCCAACTGCAGCATACGGGGATTATAGGGTGGTTGACAGACTCAGAAAGGCTGTTTGTCAGAGGCTGGGTCTTCAACATGGAGTGAAAGGATCTACAAAATCTACTCTCCCTGCACATGTGAGTATATCCAGTAAAGGAGGGAGGTAGGGAAAATTCGGAAATACGTATTTTAACTTATTCTGTCTAAATTTTCTGTACATAGATCTTGAGCAGTGAAGAATGAAGGGCTTGGGAGCAATTTTTGACTAGGGACAGGTGCTCCGCCATTCAGGAAGAAAGGACTGGCCTTATGTGGGCATGGACGGTGTGACGAGAAGTAAGCTTAGAATAAACATGCAGGACTCAAAAACCTAGCACTAGCAATTCTATTTGGAAATCAAAAACGTCATACTGGGAAGCTTTGACACTGAAAATATAAAAAGACACATTCTGCTCATGCAAACACATACACAGGACTCCAGGAGCGGTGGAGAAGACACTCCCGGGGCAGCAAGTTGTGTCAGGAGGAGGCGTGAATCATTACACACGGCCATTCTATGAATGTATCAAACTAGGTCCTTGTAGAGGCTGAACTAACCTCTTAACCTGTTCCTTGTTTCGGAGCATATTTAGAGACATGTTGTCAGTCTCTTGTCTTATTCCTACTATGCACTTCTGTGCCTGAAGACAAGTGGTTTTCAGTTCACTGAAGACAAGAGAGGCTCTCACTTAAAAATGTTGCATTTTGGTGACTTAATACCAGATTCAAAAGTAAACGTGTGGGGATGAGGGAGTAAGCAAGTCACAGAAGTCTTAAAATCAGAAAGAGTGCTACACAGAGCAAGTGGAAACATGGTGGCCCCAATCTGGGACATACTTGGAGGCCTATGCGCTCCGTGATTGTTATTCAAAGTGTGATTGGGCCAAAGAGCAAGATGCAAATATACCGAAAGAAACTGTGCGTATGATGGGAACCAAGTTCCAGATTTGTCTTGGATGTGGAGACAACCATGTGTCATAGCCACTCATTGTTGACGTCGATCCTGAAAGAGCCTATGTTCTGCTTTTGTCAGAATCCGTTCTCAGCACTCATACTGACTTCAGGAAATTTTTTGACATTCCCTCAGTGGGAATTGCCATTGTTTTGACATCAGGCAGGTGAGACCAAACACTCCCTGAAGAATCGGGAGATGCCGCTTCCTTCCCCCAAACACCCATCTCGCTCTTACCTTGGATCAAAAAGGTGTGGACCAGAAAACAAAGTCCTAGCAGGAGCATGAATATTATTTGACTTATTCGACGACCGATGTGATTCAATGCTACAAGAGCAATACAACTAACTGTGGAGATGACAGCTGCAAAGAGAACTTGGAACAGCAAAACGTGGCTCCCAAAATATTGCAGGTTGAACATCAGGGCACAAATGGATAGAGTGACTGCCAATCTGCAGTGAATAAAAGCAATACAAACACATTTCGTAAGAGTTGGAGCCCAGGAAACATGCCTTAATATTTCTAAGACAAATTCTAAAATTGCTGACATTATGGACCCAGGTGGTCTATGGTCACTGCTAAAGAAAAAGGTTAATTTTATTTTACAGAACATTTATTTTTAAGGCAATAATCTTAACATACAATTATTCTATGACTTGATGTCAAAATGGGCTCTCTACTGAGTCCCCAAGAAGAGACGGTCAATATACACACATGACAGAGAGAGCTACAAAAATCTCCAGGCAGAAAAAGTACAATGAAGTCTGAGTCTTCACTCAGCTGGAGAACTGACAGGGCTGAACACCGGGTCAGCCGTAGAAATGATGGGAATCATTTCTTTGCAGAAGTTCAGCATCCTGCTAGTCTCTTCTTTGCTGTCCAGTGTGGAAACCTCTTTTTCTGAGTCAGTGAGGCTTCCAGGAGAAAGGAGGACGTTCACTATGTGTTTCCTGGATTTTAGAGGACAGAGGCCTGGCATTTCTACGTCATCTCGCTAGAAGCAAGTGGTGATTAGCCAGAAGCATTGGAACAGAGAGACTGGCATGGAAGTTTTTCAGCAACAGGGGCAAGGATGCAGGATAGTTTATAGGCTAGTTTAGACTCTGGAAGGAGCATGTATCTGGAGTCATTTTAGTTCCTGTGTGGGAAAAGGGAAAAAGGTTGAGGTGGGTGTAGTGACTGACAATAGGGGGATATGTGGCCAAATTAGCCACCAGAGAGAAAATGTATGCAGGAGCTGGGGAAATGCAGCTCTTACATCACAGGAAATGGACTGAGATGACAAATAGTTCTGGTGGAAGGTTCTGGAGGACTGACAAAATCCTGCCCAGTGACGGACTCTGCTTTGATCACCACCACATCTGGCTTCCAGCGTTTACCAAAGCTCAGATTTGCCTTCCCATGAGCTCTGCTCCTTTCCCAGCTCTGTGGAGGGGATTCAGAGCGCAGGCCAAAAAGCAGAGAGGCGGGGAGGAAGCCCAACGCAGCAAGACGGAGAAACAGAAACCACATCCTTGCCCAGCTGCCTATCAGCCCCCAAGTCTTCCAGGGAAGGCGCGAGCTCCGGAGGAGAGAAGCCAGAACTCTGAATAAAGATCGGGGGTTAAAAATTTTGTATCTGACTCAACTATATAAATTACAAAAATGAGGCAATTCTTATGGGTGAAAGGCTGGGGTTTGTTTTTAATTACAGAAAGGAGCAATTATGATGTGACTGGTCAGGGCTTTCCTTGAGGGCCAGGGAAAGGAATTCAGAACAGATTTAAAAAGAAGGATGGGAAGGTATGAGGGGAAGATTATACTCTTTAAGTATCACCCTGTGTGTTTTGATTATTCAACATGAATTATTGTCTTAGTAACCACAGAGAAAATGTAGGAAAGAGCACATTTTAGAAAAACAGAATATGATAGAATATATATGTATATATATATAATGCATATAATAAATATGAAAGAAGACTGTATTTTACTTGGGGACAAATACTAATGTACACAGGAACAGTGAAAGGCTCAGGACTGAAAGAGTGAACAGTGGTTTGCTATGTTCATAGTCCCACAGGTCACAATACTCAAGACATGGAACCCACCTAAATGCCTGTCCACAGATGACTGGATAAAGAAGCTGTGAGATCTATCTGTCTGTCCGTCTCAACCTCACAGCTTCTCTCTCTATATATAAATAAACATACATAGACACAGACATACACACACACACACACTCAATGGAATTCTATTAAAATAGAATTCTGTTAAAAAAAAGATGAAATCATCTCCTTTGCAACAACTTGGATGGAGCTGGAGGTGATCATACTAAGAGAAATAAGCCAGGAAGAAAAAGAGAAGCACAGGATGGTTTCACTCATAAGCAGACTATGAAGAAACAAAGCAAACAAACAACAAAATCCACAGGACACAAGACTGGTGCTACCAGCGGGGTGGGAGGGGGAGGGAAGGAAGGAGGGACAAGGTGGTGGTAAAGGGTGCCGGAACTCGGGTGGTGGGTGTCGGGTGAAATAAAAACCAAGGGTGATTTCAATGTCCTATCATGCATGTGACGATGTAAACAAAAGAAAAAGTAAAATAATTATTTAAAAAATGGTATGCTAGTACCACTTGAAGAAAGTGTGCTTTGGGGAGATTATAGAAGAATCTTCAATTGTCTTGGTTGGATTACATTTCTTAACCACAAAAAGTACATATACAGATGTTTGTTTCACTGATTATTGTTATATAGCTTTATTATTTTTTATGCCTTAAATAATAATACTGTATTAAATGAAAAATAAAATTAAAGACTGGTTATTATTTTTTCTAGTTTTCTTGAAATATAATTGACAAGAGTAGTATAGATAGGATGTATAACTGATGTTTTGGTATATGTACACAGTGTGAAATAGTTATTACAGTCAAACCAATAAGCATATCCATCACCTCACAGCTATAATTTTTTCCCGGGAAGGACACTTAAGATCTATATACTTAGGAAATTGCAAATATACAATACAATATTATTCATCATAGTCAGCATACTGTACATTAGCTCTCTCTAACTTATCCACCCTGCATAACTGAAAATTGTTAACTTTTGACGAATATTTTCCCATGTCTTCCTTCCCCAATTCTTAAGAGCAATTTTTCTACTCCTCATGTTTTTAGATCCACATATAAATACCATCATGCAGAATTTATATCTATGCATCTGACTTATGACACTTAGCCTAGTATCTTCCAGGTTCACAGATGTTGCCAGAAATGGCAGAATTTCCTTCTTTTTAAAGTCCAAATAATGTTCCATTGTAGATATAATGCCAATTTTCCTTATCCATTTATCTGTCAGTGGACACTGGTTTCTATGTCTTGGCTATGTTGAATAATGGTGCAATAAACACTGGAGTGCAGATATCTCTTCAAGAAATTGATTTCAGTTCATTTGTGTATATATATATATATATATATATACACACACACACACACACACATATATAAAATATATACAAGAAATGGGATTGCTGGCTATGTAGTAGTTGCATTTTTAATATTTCAAGATACTGTTTTCCATAATGGCTGTACCGATTTATGTTCCTACCAATAGTGTACAAAGTTTCTCTTTTCCCCAAATTCTCTCCAACACTTGTCTTTTGACATTTTGATAATAGACAGTCAAGTAGATGAGACATGATATCTCATTGTTGTTTTAGTTTGCATTTCCTTATAGGGAGTGATGTGCAACTTTTCATGTACTTATCCATTTGTATGTTTTCTTTTGGGAAATGTCTTCATTTCTTACTTGGGTTACTTTCATTTTTTGCTATTGAGTTGTTTGATTTCCTTATGTCTTGGATCTTTTAACCCCTTATCAGATCCATGGCTTGCAAATATTTTCTCCCTTTCCATAGGTTAGCTCTTCAATCTTCTGATGGCTTCTCTCTCTGCAGAGAAGCATTTTAGTTTGATGTAAACCCATTTGTCCAATTCTTTTGTTGCTAGTGTTTCTGACATCATATCCAAAGAATCACTGCCCAGACCAGTGTCAAGAAACTTAATCCTTATATTTTCTTCTAGCAGTTTTACAGTTTCAGATCCTAAATTTAAAATTTCATCTGTTTGATTTGCTATTACAGGTGATTCAGGACGGAGGTTCAGTTTTATTCTTTGTACGTGGATATTCAGTTTTACCCACATTGTTTACTGAAGAGACTGTTATCTTATGATTTCTGTTCTTGTCAATGATTGGTTGTGAAACTGTAGATTTTCTTCTGGGGTCTCTATTCTGTTCCACTGGACTATGTGTCTGTTTTTATTCTAGTACTATACCATTAATTATTGTAACTGTGTGATATAATTTGAAATTCGAGGTGTGGCATCTTCAGCTTTGATCTTGTTTAAGCTTGCTTTGGCTATTTGGGATCTTCTGTGGTCCCATTCAAATTTTAAGATTGTTTTTTCTATTTCTGTGAAAAAATGCCATAAGAATTTTAACGTTTTCATTAAATCTGTAGGTCACTTTGGGTGGTATGGACAGTTTAGCAATAGTAATTATTCTGACCTGTGTACATGAGATATCTTTCCATTTATATGTGCCTTCTCCATTTCTTTCATCAAAACTTTATAGTTTTTAGTGCATAGGCTTTTCCCCTCTTTGATTAAATTTATTCCTAAGTATTTAACTGTTTTTGCTTTTATTATAGATGGAATTGTTTCCTTAATATGTTTTGAATAGTTTGTTGTTGGTGTATAGAACACAACTTGTTTTTGTATGCTGATTTTTTTATCTGCAACTTCCCTGAATTTGTTTATTCATTATAACAGTTATTTGTGTGGAATGTTTAGGGTTTTCTATACAGAAGTTCATGTCAAATGCAAAGAGAAACAATTTCATTTTTTTGATGAAAGATTTTGATTACCGATTCAATCTTCTTTGACAGGTCTGCTCAAATTTTTTGTTTCTTCATGGATGAGTTTGGGAGGTTGAATGTTTCTAGGAATTTATTCATTTCTTCTGGGTTATCCAATTTGTTGGTATATACTTGTTCATAATATCCCTATGATTCTTTGTATTTCTTTAGTATCATGATTTCTACCTCTTTGTTTATCTTGGTTGACCCCCTGGCCCTGAGACACTAATACAGGTCCTTGGGCTATATGTGGACTGCACCCAGCCACTGCTCTACCAGGGCCCACCAAGATAAAATTGATGCAACTTTCTCTTCCCTTTTGTATTCATCTGTCTTCCACAATGTTTCTTCTGGTTTACTGGACAGAAGAAAATGGATTTGCATCTCTGGTATTTTAAAGTTAATCATCCCCAAACGGATCTTACCTCACAAGGGCCATATAGCAGAGTCTTCGACACAGTATAGGTGTATGAAGGAAATCAAAAAGTGATGCTTTGGCCTGGGCTGCATCCAATTCCTTCTGCATGATGGATTTAATAAGCTTCAACAACACAAATAATAAACTTTCATGATATACCAACAGAGAACCAGGCATAGTAGTACTACAGGATTTATTCCTAGGCAATGAGATAGAAGAATTGCTCCCTATCCTCAAATAAATTTCTGTTGAGTGGGAAATACGGATATTAAATGATAGACCTTATTTGTGGAGAGTTACAAAAGGCACAGGAGCGATGGGAGCCAGAGGAATTATTTAGAACAAGGCCAATAAATACTGATCTCAAGAGAGATAAAAAGTACCAGAAAATGAATAACATTACAAACGGAAATCAATGTGATGGAACCTGTTTAAAGGTCCAAAGTTTCTTTCCTATCCATGATACATGAAAGAATTGTCCTTCTCTTGTTATGAGTGTCTACTTTTCTAAGTCAGTGGCTTTCTTGAGAGTGGGCCCACTTTATGATTATTTTAAAGATACAGGCAAGAATGAAGGCAAGTAGGCAGACAGGCAGGCAGGAAGAGAGAGGAGGAGGAAGTATTTAATTTTTATTTATTTTTTACATTGTTTCTTCCCTCTGGACCTGAGACATCAACTTGAACCGATAGGCTGCATATGGACTGTGCTCCTTCAGAGGCAATGAACATAACTGTTACTCCACTAGGGCTGCCTACGACTTTGTTCTGAGAGATCTTTTTCTAGCTACATTACACCTGTTTGGTGTGCTTGGAGTTAATGGCAGAGAAAAGAGAGGGGATATGTTCCTGGAATGTGATTTGTGCCAAGGTCAGGGTCAGATGCTATGAAAGGTGAATTAGAACAGCTGGAAAGGAGTTGGTGTCAGTGCGGGACAAACCTGGTTTGGAATTTTAGGTCTGCTGCCTTATAGGTCAGTATCTCAGGGCTTCAGCTTCCTTGTCACTTAAAAATAAAATGATCAACTCTCTCAAGGCATTATTTAAGGATTACTGGAAGTCATATATGTAAATATAAATACATATCTGGCAGAAGTGCAAGAACTCGGTATTTTTCAAAATAATATTTCTTGTACCAAACCTACAGTGATTTAGTGCAGGGTATGGGACTTTTTTCTTTCTTTCCTTTTTTAAAATTATTTTTTGAAACAAAATGGCATTGCATTATGTTTCAGGTGTGCAGCATCCTAAATCAACCTGTGTATGCTACAGAAATTTCACCACTAAAAGCCCAGTTCTCACCATCGAAAAATTGACTCCCTTTATTGCATTTACCCACCCCCTTTCCTGCTTATCCCAGGTAAGCACTAATTTGGTCTTATAGATCAAAAATTTCATTTCATTTGATTTAGTTCATCTGTTTGTTTGGTTTCCCCCATATACCACATATGGGGGAAATCAAATGGTGTTTGTCTTTCTCTGTGTATTTCACTAAGCAGACTGTCTTCTAAGTCCACCATGTTTTCTAGCTGACCAGGGTTCCATTGTGTGTGTGTGTGTGTGTGTGTGTGTATACGTACATATACACACATATGTGTATACAAACATATATCCCACATCTTCTTTACCTGTCGATGGGCACTTAGGTAGTTTCCAGCTCTTGGTTATTGCAAATAACTGCAATAAACATGGGGGCACAGTTATCTCTCCATATTAGTGTTTTGTGTTTGTTAGACTCTGAATTGGGAAAACTGGATCATATGGATTCCATTTGAGGAATCTCCACACCACTTTCCGTAATGTCCACACCAGTTTACATTCCCACCAGTAGGGGTCCCTTCTCCTCACATCTTCTCCAGTTATTGGTTGAATATCTTTTCATGTGCCTGTGGGCCACCTATATGCTGTCTTCTTTGGGGAAATGTCTATTAGATCTTCTGCCTGTTTTAAAATCAGATTGTTTGATTTTTCTGCTGTTGAGTTTTATGTGTTCTTTATATATTTTGGATAATAATCCCTTGTAGGATATAAGATGTGCAAATATCGTCTCCAATTCAGTAGGATGTCTTTTCATTCTGATGAGAGTTTCTTTAGCTCCAAGGAAGTTTTTTGGTTTGATGTAGTCCCTTTCATTTATTTTTCCTTTGTTTCCCTTCCTATTGGAGTCAAGTGACTAAGGCCATCTCTAAGATTGATGCCAAGAAGCATATTGTCTACTGTTTTTTGCTATGTACTTTTTTAAAGGAAAGGTGCAAGTAGGAGTCAAGCCAAGTAGGCCAGCAGGAATTAATATTTGTGTATGATGTTAGATAATCATCTCATTTCATTATTTAGCATGTGGCTGTCTAGTTTTCCCAACACAACTGGTTGAAGAGACTGACTTTTTGTCCATTGTATGCCCTTGACTCCTTTCTCTTAGAATAGCTGTCCATATATGTTTGGATCTATTTCAATTCCTTTCCATTGATATTTGTGTATATTTTTATTCCAATGTCAAGCTGATTTGGTTGCTATTGCTTTGTGGTATTGAAGTTAGTGAAGTATGATACCTCCATTTTTTGTTTTTCCCTCTTGAGGTTATTTTTGCTATTTGGGATTTTTCATGATTTGTTATTCTATTTCTATGAAGCATGCCATTGATATTTTGATAGGAATTGCATTGAATGTGCCTATTTATTTAGATACTACAGTCATTTTGGCAATGTTGATTCTTCCAATCAAGGAGCATGGAATATATTTCTATCTCCTTGTGTCTTCTTTTTCTTTTAACAATGTCTTATTATTTTTAATGTACATTTCTTTTGGCTACTTCAAGGCATTGATTCCTTTTTAATGCATTTGTAGTGGAATTGTTTTCCTGATTTCTCTTTCTACCAGATCATTATTTGCATATGCGATGCAATAGATTTTTTGAGTATTAATTTTATAGGCTGCTACTTTGTTGTTTTCATTTATTATTTCTAAGAATTTTTTTTACTGGAGTCTTTGGATTTCTTTCTATATATTGCCATGCCATCTGCAGATAGTGATAGTTTTGCCTCTGCCTTTGCAATTTGGGTACATTTTATGTCCCTTTCTTGTCTGATTTTACTGGCTATGACTTCCAATGCTATACAGGATAAGAGTGGTGATAGTGGTCATTCTTAACTTGTTCCTTATCCTAAAGGAAAAAATTTCAGCTCTTCCTCGTTGGGGATAATCTTGGCTGTGGGGTTTTCACATGTAGCTTTTATTGTATTGAAACACATTCTGTTTGTACTTGTTTTTTTAGAGTTAAAAAAATAAAATGGTGTTGAATCTTGTCAAATGCTTTTTCTGTGTCTACTGAGATGATCATATGAATTTTGTCCTTTCTTTCGTTAATGTCACATTCTTGTGCATGTTGAACCATCCTTGCATTCCTGGAACAGATCCCACCTTGATTGTGGTACATGTATTTTTAATGGGTTGTTGAATTTGGCTTATTAGTATTTTGTTGATTTCTCACAGATGTTGTTCCTGAAAGCACTTCCCCATAATCCCCCAGTATACAAATCTCAGATTTCCCAGTTCCTGAGTTGTTTAGGACCACTGCTACTGGCTGGGAGCGCTTCAAAGAAATCAGGCCCACAGTAGAATTTAGAGCCGGATTACCCAATGGCTCTGCTATAAGCAGTGTGAGTTGGAGTGCGCGGTTGCTGCGCAATCACTGGACACGTGCGTGCCCGGTGGTGATCTAGGGTGGGATACTGGTGGGACAGAGCGCATGGCATGGGCATGATGCGGGATATTGAGGGCAATGAGAAAAATAATTTAGTGAACTAGGCCAGATGGAGAAAACAAAGAGTATGATTTCACTTATATGTGGTGCGTACAGAAATAAAACAAATGAATAAATAAGCTTTTAGACAATAAGACCAAATTAGTAGTCATTAGAAGGAAAAGAGGATGAGCAAATCAGATAAAGGGGTTAGTTTTGTGGTGAAGGGTAGAATTGGACTTCCAGTAGTGACTGAGTGTGGTCCACAGAGATGCTGATTTATAGTGTGCACATCTGAAGCTACCTGTAATGCTATACGTTAGAGCGTTCCTTCAATAAAAATATCAAAAACTAAAGAACTGTAAAGAAAAAGAGTAATGATTAGGACTCCAGAATCTGGGGTCTATGGAAAGGGATCCTCAGTGTCCACATATGGACAGCTATTCGAAGAGAAAGGAGTCAAGGATGTACGCTGGAAAAAAGACAGTCTCTTTAACCAATTGTTTGGGAAAACTGGACAGCCACATGCAAAATGATGAAATGAGATGACTATCTAACACCATACACAAATATTAATTCCTGCTGGACTTCTTGGCTTCATTCCTGCCTGCATCTTTCCTTTAAAAAATGCATTGCAAAAAACAGTAGGAAATTTCAAAATAATGAAAGACCGATGACAATATACTCCAATATTATGTGAAATGTAATATCTGATGCAGATAAGGAGAACCTCATCTCACACCAGTGGAGCGTAGAGAAAGTGCAGATCAAGTCTCAGGACTTATTTTAAGAGTAACTTTAGGAAAACTGAAAATCTGAAACCTGATTGGTTTCCTTTGTCAGAGTCAAGACCCCAAATAAGAGGAAGCAGGATTGTCATATTGGGATGGATAGGTCTAAGCTTCCACATGTGTTCTTTTGAATTCCCACACCCCTCTACTACTTTTGAAAAGACAGTAGACCACTCCTCCCTCTTCAAAGCTAGCTTTCCACTTTGAAAACCAGATTGTGGTTACCAGAGGCAGTGTCTGTGAGGGAACCCAGGGTCGAAGAAGAGAAAATGATATGGTCTCTGGCACTAGGACACTAGGAGTGAATGTGGTGTGATAGACATACTGGTTGGGGTGTGAATTTGTTCTCCTGAAACTTACATAGTATTATAAATTAATAAATTATTAATAAAAAATGAAACAATGCAGAAGTTTATGCTTTGCAAATAAATATTGCCTACCCCTATCCCATGCTCTACCATCATTTGCTTCCTACTATACCTGCAACTATAGTTAAGAAAAGCTATAATTGGACTTGGGAAGGTTTCAGTCTGTTAAAGAAGGAAAAGGGACTATTATTCAGAAACAACAAGGGTCCTTCAAAGTGAATAAGGGTGTGCCTCTTAATCAAACAGTAGGGCCTCTAGGATTTCCAGGTGCATTATCTCTTAGTCTTCTCAGCAGGAACCTTAAACAGACAAAGGCTCATCTCAAAACGATTTATTGGAATTTTGTCTAATAAAATAAACCCTAATGAGATTCACAGGCAGTCCACAAAGTTTTGGAGAAACCTATCAATAAAAACACTAAGTTGATTGAAAGGGACAGAGGGTGTTCAAAATAAAAAACGCTGTGGTGTCCCCAACAGCCTATGAATGGAAAGTCAACCGAGAATACCATTTAGCTGCAAGCATATTCTACCTTTTATGAAAGAGGGAAAAACTCATGGTATGGATTCAAGAGGCAAAAGCATTGAGCAAAGAACCAAATTGTTTTCATTTTCCGACGCATGGAGGTACTTGCATGCCTTGAGATCAGATCAAAGAACCACTCAACGTTTGCTTGGCTGGATTTCAGAATAACCTGGACCTCTTTGTGTCTCACATTTTACCCATTTTTGACCAGGAAAGTCTACAGGAGTTGTCTTATGCTTATATCATCATTGTATGTTGGATGTGTTGGTGAGAGGTGTCTTATTGCTTCATTTTCATATAACTATTAAAAAAAGTTGCTGTAGTCAAGAACTACATAAAAAGAGGCTTATTCACATTTGGACTTCATTTAAATGCTAACATTCTGGGCTTTGAGCATATGTTATAATGAAATAAGACTTTTGGAGACATGGGGTAGATGTCGACTTATTTTGCATGTCAGAGAAGTGGAATCTTTTGGAGCCAGAGGGTAGAGACTTTGGGTTTCCCTTCCTGAATATCGTCTTCTCTAGGGCATTCTCGCTCTCAAGACTGACATAGGTTTCTATCAACTGAACCTCTACCAGTCAGTTCATGTGATGCCCGAAAAATGCCTTTCTCTGCCTTTTCACCAGCTCTCTCCTAGTCCTTTCTTGGCTGACTAAAGCTAGAATAGGTACATCTTCAATCTCCTCTCAAAAATACTCTGCACATTACTCTGTCATAGCACCTGTCTATATTATAATTGTCTCTTGCTTTTTGTGTTCATTGGAAAATGGAAGTTCCCCGAAGACAGAAATTCTGACTTAGCCCTTTCTTAATATCTAGCTCCATGCTGATACACTGTTGGTGCATACAGATTTTTAAATGAATGAGTGAGAGAATGCTTGAATGAGCCATGTCAGGATCTGACTTTCAGGTGTGAGGAAAGCAACTTGAAAAAAACCCAACAATCCCACAGGTGCTTTCCTACTGAGGCACAATGCTGCTCTCTTTATTGAGAAGATTATAAATGACAAAAAAAAGGACTTTTCTCTGTTTGACTGCCATATCCACATTATGTAGAACAGTATTTGGCTTATATTGGGTCCTCAATAGTTATTGATTGAACTGTTGCATAAACGTATGAAAGTTGCAGTCTTATGTCTTTAGCCCTGTCTTGTGCATAGTGAATTACCCTTCCTCTTCTTGACTTCTTATTTCTCCTAAAGGGGCCATATGTTCATGAAATAGTGAGCGAAGGATTATATAGTGGTCAATTTCCCTTACAAATTAGGCTAAGAACAGCTGCCTGCTTATTTAAACAATTAAGTACATATCTGCCGCCAGGGAATTATACTATCTATGTCCAAATCCAGACAAAGGTAAGATACACATTTTTCAATGCCCCTCCCTCGACATCCACAGGAGACTGGAACGGACTGTAAGACCCCATTCACAATATTCTAGTCCTGAACTCGTGGTCACCACATGACCCTAGGCTAGCGTGACTGTCAGGTCATCTCTTCATTTCACACCCTCCCCACCTTCCCAGATTACCTCAGCAGTCAAGTTCTCTCTAACATTCTTTTTTCCATTTATGTGTGCAACTCTTCTAAGTTTCTTCAAGCCTTCATCTACCTGATTGGTAACCATCAGCCACCGTGCAGACTCCACCAGCCACCTGATGAAAGAAGACAATGCAAATGTCGCCACCATTCAGTTGCTGTTGTCCACATAACTTTTAACCTGAGATTCCTCTCCCCTTCCACTTAATGCAGACCAGTGCTTGGGTTTCACTCTTGAATGAAAACTCATGTTCTCATTAGGTAAAAACAAATCAATAGCAGGGCTACATCAGGAGACATCCTCTGACAGGTATGGGGCATGATTGGAAGGGAGGGCTGCAGTGTCAGAGTCAGAGCAGGACCCCCGCTCATTGGATCTACCAAAAATGAAAGTGCATTTGAAGGTCCCTCATTACATAGTCTCTGACGTTTGTGAAGGAGACATAGTAAATCTATATTTATGATTTGTGCCATTTTCCTTAAATAAGAACTGCCAAATTATGTAAGTGTTCTTTATATATTCTAAATACAAGCCTCTTATCTAACATATGACTTGTGAATGTTTTCCCCATTCTGTTGCTCATTTTCCCCTTTGTTAGTGATGTCTTTTGAACATACTCCTTGAAAGAAAATTTTGGGTGAAACCTCACTGGTCTGTTTTTTCCTTTGGTTGGTTGTGGTGCCGTATCTGAGGATAAGGCACAGTTTCCTAGTCCAAGTTTGAAGACTCGCCACCTTGTTTTCTGCTAATAGTTTTATAAATTACATTGAGATCTTTGAACTGTTTTGAGTTAACATTTATGCGATGTAAGCATCCAAAATAATTTTTTGCTCAGATGAACACACAATTTTCTCAGTGTTGTTTGTTATATAGACAATTCATCATCTGTTGAATAGTCTTGGCACATTGGTAGAAAAATCAATTGACTATATTGTAGGTAGGAATCTGTGAGCAATGTGAGTTTGTCTCTGGAATATCAGTCTATGTATGTCAACATTCTGTCTACCTGTCATCTATGTAGCACCTAACTTAGTTCTCTGGGATTGGCTGTTTCATGCTCCTAAACACCATTTATTAACGAGGCCATCCTATCGCTGTTGTATATGCTTCCTTTGAACTAAGTGACTGGACCATAGACATGTGGGTTTGTTTTTGAACCCTCTATTCTGTTATGCTAATCTTAGTGTCTGTTTTTAGACCAATACCAACTTGCTTTTATTACTATAGATTTGCAGTTTGCAACCAGGGCATGTAATGCCTCCAGTTTTATTCTTCTCTCTCAAGATTGCTTTGGGTGTTGGGCGTCTTTTGTAATTCTAAATACATTTAGAGTTTTATACGTGAGCACAGCCATACACAGGCAACCTTCTTTGCTCTTGTGAAACTTCTTTTATAAGCAATAAGTATAGGTGTTGTCCTTACCTGGAGAATAAGAAGCAGAAAAACAAGGGTATAGATATTGTCAGCTGAAGTGTGCGCCAGTCTCGAATGACAGAAGTCAGTCCTGCCAGGAACATTTGTCCAATAGCACAGGAGCTTAATGTCAGCACTGTTACCAGAGCTTGTGACTGGGGCACAGTCCACTCAGATACTGGAAGAAAATACGGAAACTAATACAAATTCAAACAAAGGGCAATTTCAAGGTCAATGAGCAGTAGGATGACAAAGATGCCAAATTATTGACTTACTGAGAATCTTGTAGATTGAAAGGCTATTTATGATACCAAATCCAGCCAAGAAGCGCAGTGAGCAGTACACGAGGAACGTAGGAGCCATGGCTGCAAAGGTGTCCACAATCGCCACCTGGAGCCAACAGCATCTGAGCATCGTTTTCCGTCCACACCTAAGGAATACTGAACCTGGTAAGGTTATTTAGGAATACAGGTAATATGTGAACAACTTGACAAGCTGCTACATCTTGAAATTCAGGGTCAATGTTTAATAAGTAGAACATTGGTTTTGAGACGTGGAGGATAATTATCTTCGTCAGCAGCAGAATTCACAGATGCAATGCTCCCTGCTGTCCAGGTTAGACCTTTGTCAAAGCTCTCTCACTAGCCAGGAGGCCTCTTATGCGATGGGAAACCAGACAAACAAGGATGACACAGGGAAAGTCGTTACAAATGTTTTTTATGAAACTCATGCCTTTAGGAAAGTGGGCTTATGTGTATGGTTAGAAAACTGGAGTGAGATGAAGAGCTCTCTCCGTGGGTCTGCATTATCCAAATAAAGGTTAAAAGTAGTTGAAAGGAAGAGCGGGATGATCGTACATCAAACTTGTAGACGGGCTACATAAGAACCACCCACTCTCAGCTGTGTCTGGGCTTCAAACCTTGAGAAGCATATTTCGGCTCACACAGAGGGGAGCCCAAAACCATCCTCTTCAGTTCAGGAACTGATAGAGTCCACAGAGGAAAGGATGAACTCAGAAAGAATAAGAAGAAGGAGATGATAAGCAAAAAGAAGGGAATTCTGTACGTCAAGAAAAGAGGCATATTCTGGAACCAACTTAGACAAAATTGCATGAGTTAACACTGCATTCCCAGTAGTATTAACATAAGGAACATACCTTGGCTTTTGGACACCTGTTCGGAAATAGTTTTTACTTTGGTAGTGTATTTAAGTCATTTTAAGTCAACATTACCTTCTGTGTCTGCTGATACGCAAGGGCTTGCCACTGCCATGTTGACTTTGGTTTCCTGGTTCTATTTTACTTTTTGGTGAACCATGTATGTATTTCTAAAAATTTAGATAGAAAACCATCTTTTAACATTTCACACAAGGGAGGTCTCATGGTAGCAAAGTCCTTCAGTGTTTGTCAGAGAAAACCTTTATTTCTCCCTGGTATCTGAAAGAATATTCTGCAGGGTCTAGTATTCTTGTCTGGCAGTTTTTTATTTTGGAATATTTTGAATATGTCATTCCACTCTCTGCTGGATTATAGAGTTCCTGCTGAGAAGCCTGATGGGAGTCTGATGGAAGTACCTTCGTATGCTACTTCCCTGCTTCCCCCCAACCCCTGGCCACCTCTAATATTCTTTGTCTTGGACTTTTGATAGTTTTACTGTTATGTGTCTGGGTGTAAGTCTCTGCATTTGATAACCAAGTGCTCCGTTGGTATCACTGATCTATATATTCAGCTCTTTCCCCAGATTTGTGTAGTTCTCGACTAATACTTATTTGAATAAGTTATCTGTTTCCTTCTCTCTTCACCTTCTGGGATACAGGTTATTTGTATGCTGCCTTTTCTAAGGGAGGTGGTTAGGTCATGGGAGTGTGTCTTCAGTGTTTCACATGTAATTGCTCTCTCTTCTTAACCTTGATTATTTCTACATTTCTATCCTTCAGATCACTAAACTGCTATTCCACTTGGTCAATTCTGCTTCCACAGCTTTCCACAGTACTCCTGACCTTGTTTATTGCATTCTTCACCATGACTCTCTATGAGTTTATCATTTTTAGAGCTTCAGTTTCTGCCTTTGGCTTGTTAACTGTATTTCTGAGCTTGTTGGAGCAGTTGATGCTTCTCTTGTATTTCTTTGACCTGCTTTGCTGAGTCCTCTTGTAATTCTTTGATCTGTTTTTCTGAGATTTCTTGCATGACTGCTTGTTTGACTTTTTTAATCCATTAAAAACATACTCTTCCATGTCTTTGAATTTGGTTTCTGGAGTGGTATCATTGCCTTCTTGTGACGTCAAATGACCTGGAGGACTCAGATGATCTTAAGTGGTTTTCTTCTCACTTGGAAACTTCTGAGTTATCTTTTGTTTTGCCAGCAGGTGGCATTATGGCTTTATCTTGTTTTATTTTACCTTTTTTTTTTTTTTTTTTTTTGACTCTGGCAGACTTCCACAGTGGAGACTACTAGCTGACTCAGTCAGGTGGGAGACAGCTGTTTCCTGATGGGAAGGGTTTGCTGGGTGGGGGCGGGGGGCTAGTTCATATGGGCTAGTTCGACCCTCCGCTCTGGCATCCCAGACCTGATTCTTGGCAGACTGTTTTTCAGCACACCAGTACACATACCAAAACTTGGGAGAGGAGATATGCATTCCACAGTGCTTTCTCTGCTTTCTTCTTTGCTGGGAGACAAGGGTCCTGTCCTCAAACCCTTTTCTTTGGGCTTCATCCAAGCCAGACATGTGGACTATCAAACAGTTTCCTGCCCAGGACCCGAGGCCAGGCCAGCAGCTCTGCTATTACAGTCCTACCCATGCCAAGGACACAGCAGCCTCCACACACATGTTTTACAGCTACCTTCTGTCACACCAGTGAGTGGATCTTCTCGGCTTTTCTTTCCGAAGCCATCTGAGTATATATGAGGTGTGGGGGTGGAGGATGGGGTTCAGCCTCCCCACCGTTCTGTGGGATTCCCTCCCTGACATCTCTTTATGGATAACTATTAGCAGCTTCTCTTAGAAGAAAAACAGATAATACCCTCCATTGCCATCTGGGTCTCCAGAAGTCCATCCTATGTTCTTAATATAACTTTATATCATTATAAATATTATCCACTACAGCTATTTCAAAAAGATCAGCATCTGTTTGCAGATAGAGTGTCTTCCTACACCATCAGTGACATATTGCAACACAGCCCACAGATTTTATGATCATACTCACTGCATCTACATTGCAGGTGTGATGTGACGGTCAGTCTGAAAGTGTCCGCCATGGTTTCTCTCACATGGTTCATGTGCTTAAAAATTTTCCCAAGGCCAATAACACAATTCCACACATTTGTGCTTTGAAACATGTAGGCAGGTTCTTCATCAAAGCCCCTCTTTTCTCTTGCATTGAACTCCTAGTCATTAACCTCATATCTGGCATCTGCTCTGAGAACCCTTTTCTGAAATTTCTTTGAATCTCACTGAGATATCTCTCTATACCCTTCATGCAATAAAATGAACAGATCTGTCACATTAGACTGCAATTCCCATTTCAAGTATCAAGCACTCTTCTTAGAGGTCAGCACCTAACATGAAGCAAAACGCATTGTGAGCTCAGTCAAGATTTCTAAAATAGAGCCCTGTCCTAACCAACCTGCTGGGGCCAGGTGCAGCTTTCTTTGTTTCCACAAGTTCTCGAGAGAGTGTGAGCAGCTCTGTTCTCACTAGTCTGCCAGCCCAGGAGCAGCTCAGAGAGTTACCATGCGTTCTTGGGATTGGGGAGAAGCACTTTGAGAGGGGTGAGGAGTCTATACTGGCTCGCCCAGCCCAAGGAGAGCACTGAACCCAGTGAGTACAGATGGGAGTTTTCCAGAGTGGAGTGAGGACAGCTGCCCCCACCTGCCTGCACAGGAGGGGCAGGCCCCCTGCTATGACTGATTTGACTGATCCAGAGGCCTCTGAGCTGAGCAGCAATGACTATGCTGTAGGAACTACATCATGAGGGAACCAGCTCACCAGTGTGGAGCAATCCTGCACAGGGACACCACCCAGCCCGCACCCCAAAGTGGCCAACGCCTAAGGAGTGAACCAGAGAAAGACAGAAATAAAGCTTCAGCATCAATCAAATACATGACAGAAAAGGGGAGACATGTCCAAACCTAAATCTTCAAAACACAAAGCACACACGACTCAAAGAGAGGAAGAGACCGGGAGTTCCACCAACAGAAATCACATGACACTGAATATGGCGGCCTAACCAATAAAGAATTCAAAGTGCTTGCTATTTAAAATCCCCCGAATGATTTGCAAGATGCACATTTAACCACACAAATGGAAATCCAAGACCTCGGAAAAGAAATAATAGATTATACGGACTGCTTCATCTAAGATATGGAGGATATCATGGAAGCTCAAACAGCTGCTAGATAAGAAACATATAATCAACAAATTGAAGACAAACATGAAAATTTCCACAAACAGGTTTAATCTCACGAAGATTGAATCTCAGAAATGGAAGATTAACACAGAGGCAACCCTCAGGGAAGAAGAGAGAAACAAGACTGAGAAAAAATCAAACGCTGTGAGAACTCTTCAGATGCCATGAGAAGAACAAATACAAGAATAATCAGTAAACCCAAAGGTGAGGAGAGGGAGAAAAGAGCAGAAATTTTCCTTAAAGACTATCCATCAACAGATGACTGGATAAAGAAGTTCTGTTCTGTACTCAATGAAATTCTATGCAGCTGAAAAAAAAAACAACAGATGAAATTGTGCCCTTTGTAATGAAGGATGGATCCGGAGGGGATCCTGTTAAATGAAAGAAGCCAGAAAGAAAAATAGAAGTATAGGATGGTTTCACTCTTTTGTGGAATATAATGAAACAAAGCAAGTGAACAAATATGCCCCAATAAAATTCACAGGACACAAGACAGTGCTCCCAGGGGGTGGGATGGGGAGGAAAGAGGGAACAACGTGGTGGGAAAGGAAACTAGAATCTGGTCGTGGGTGAGGTGTGAAGCACACACAGACTGAGGTTCAATTTAAATATCTTAAAATACTCATCACAATGTAAGCAAAATACACAATAAAATTATCATTGAAACAAGAAAATAAAAAGCAGAAAACTTCCCACAACTGACAAAAATTACCATGGAAGTCCAAGAAGTTGATAGAACTGCCCAGGTTCCTTTATGCAAAAAAGATCTCTACCAAGACACATCATAGCAAAAGTCATCAATAAAGAAAGTCTACCAAGAACTATGAGAGAAAAGAGAAGCATAACTTACAAAGATTCACCCATCGGGCTACCATCAGACTTCTCAGCAGAAACTCTACAGGTCAGGAGACAGTGGAATAAGATAGTCAACATACTCAAGGACAAAAATTACCAGCCGAGAATACTCTAACTTGCAAAATTATCATTCAATATGATGGAGACATAAAGTACTTCAATGATAAAGAAAAGCTAATGGGTGTTTCCATCACCACACCTGCCTTCCAAGAAATGTTGACTTTTGTAGTCAAAAGGGAAAACAAAAACGAAGAGCGAGCAATTCCCCAATTTTTTTTTAAAGATCAAAGATGTCGTTATAAAGGTTTTTCATGACTTCATTCTAAATAGACAGAATAAAAAATGTTATTAGCTAATTTGTGAGACACCAATCATATTTCCTTATACTGTCTTAAAAGTTAAATGACCAATTTCTCAAGAGTGTGTGCAATGCACCATAAATTGACTTCTTCTTTGCAGGTTGGAGAGAAAGGTTTGGACAGGATAGCATATTAAATTTTTATCATAATAGGCATTCAAAACTGTCATCCAATCTAGTATAATTTATATATATGCATATATATATGATGTAGAAAAAACAAAGCAGTCATTTGTGACAAGCCTAAAAATCTTGACATATTGGCATACTTAAGAACTTTTTTTTAATGCCTGGAATTCTTTAATTGTACCACATGGGCCTTTTGAAAGTAATACATAGATGGCTCCCTTAATGCTTTCTTCATCTGGACAAATAGTCTGACCAGAAAGGGCAGTTCAGAGAAATTAGCTAAATTACATTCATAAGCAGCTAATGTAACTGAAGCTACACGTGGACCAGAGAAAGCAGAAGGTGTGTCCTTGGCCTGTTCCAAACCCAACAGAAGACACAGTTCCTAAGCCTATCCAGCAGGTATACCAAAGAAACTGTTTCTTTAGACATGGCACATACTTTTGGTAAGTGCCTTCGCATAATACGTAGCAATAAGCTCATTGTGAGCATCCGTAAAAAAGACACCACAAGGTGCTGACGCCAGAATCTATGAAATTTCCAGTATATTGTTCCTGGTTCATTGCTATACGTCTCTGGTCACAATTTTTCCCATTCTCTGCCATTCCATAGAGCAATAACTCTTGAAGTGTGCCTCACATTCCAGCTTCTCCAGATCTTAGGATCGTCACCCCAAGAATTCTGACAAATAGTAAAATAGCATCAGTAGCAAAATCAGGACCATCAGGAAAAAACAACAAACTAAAAGAGTGAAAGGAAGGCATGAAAGATACCGTATGTCAGTTCAGAAAAGACTACAGTAGATGGGCTAAGCTAGAGACAAAACAAAGGGTAGCTATAGACCTAATCTTACAGAGATGCAGAGATGGGAAAATAAAGGATCAGAAAAAATCAACATCAAAGACGATCCAAAGGCAAAGGCAAACAGAAGCAAATGAGAAAAAGGCAAGAGATAGAAAAGTAACAGAAAACAAAGGATCGAATGATAGCAACAAAATCCTACATATAGTCACCCTAAGTGTGGATGTACTAAACTTACCAATCAAAAGACAGAGTGACTGGATGGATAAAAAAATAAAAATAAAAATGACCCATTGATATAATGCCTGCAAGAAACCCATATCAGATCCAAAGACAAATATAGGACTATTGAAAAACTTATCAACACGAAGAGGATGAAAGGAAATCAGGAACTGCAACACAAATGTTGGGTAAGATAGGTTTCAACCTAAAAGGGTAACATAAGGCAAAGAAAGACCATGTCATGGCCGAAGGGTTAATTCCATTTCACAGTCTAGATTCCCTCAGCCATTCCCCGGTCCTCTTTCCCTCCCAGTCTGCATTTCAGAGTCTGGAGAATTTTGTTGTATTTTCTTAGTTTGTTCATTTTATTTCTTTATAGTCCATTTTTGAATGAAAACATCCAGTATTTTCTTTTTCTTTCTGACTTATTTTGCTTAGCCTACTTGAGACAATCAAACAACAGGTTGAAAGAATGGAAAAAGCCAGTTTCTAACTGAGAGAACAGTAAGTACACAATTACAGTTAAAGGGAAAGTCAGACTTGTGCACTTACAGGATGTTCCAAAGCTAAAACCTATTATTATATATGCACCCAATGCCTGACCATCTAAATATATAAACCAAGCACAAATAGACACGAAGGGAGACACTTCCAGCAACACAATAGTAGTAGGGGACTTTCATAAATAGATCAATGAAGCAGAAAATCAATCAAGAAATAAAGGCCTTTAATGAAGTAATAGATTAGATGGACCTAACAGACCTATACAGAGTTTTCCACCGCAATGAAAAAGATTATACATTCTTCTCAAGTGCACGTGGAGCATTCTCTGGGATAGATCATGTCCTGGAACATAAAAGAATCTTAACAAATTTAACAAGAAACGAAACAAGTGAACAGACAAGTCTCAACAAAAATTCACAGGATGCAAAACTGTGGCTACTGGGGGTGGGGGAGAGTAGGTGTGTGCGGACAAGGGAAGGACGGGGTTAACAGGGCGTCAGCAAAGGACACTGGGACTCTGGTGGTGGGTGTGATGTGACATGCATACAGACTGAGGCACAAAGTCAATATCCTAAAAAGCATAGAGCCATGTGAAATAATCAATTTAAAAATAAAATAAAAATGAATAAAACTAAAATAAAGGAATAAATACAGCAGCTGATCAATAGCCCAGAAGAAAATAAAGTGACTCACCTGTCTGCAAGATGGCCATGTATCAGACCTCCCAGCAATGACCCCAACATAACTAGGAATTGAGTCACTGATTTCAGTGTCTGAGATTCACATACTAGGTCCCACTGGAAGAGAAGGAAAGGAGCACAGCAGTTTTAGAGGAGTAATACTCTTTAGTGGAAACTAACTGGAAATCCTTACATATACTCAAGGTGACCCTCTGTTACGTGGGAGTTGCCTCCCTCTCCAGCTACCCACCCCTGCTACCCCAGACTAAAAATGCAGAACTTCTTCCAGTCCTTCACATGTAACTGACTCTCTCCTCTCATTTCCTGTAAACGGCCTGCATCTATGCGCTCTCATATCTTTATCTATTTTTCTCTTAGACCATGAATTACCTCTCTTCATGAACTTAAACACATTATTCAGAGACTGCCTCAAACATAATTTCTCCAAATCGTCTCTCTTCCTCTGGGTAACACAAGGACCCCGCTCTTGTCTTCACTGAGCAGTTTACAACGCAGCGGCTTGGGTAAGTCTCATCTTTGATCACACAACGAATCACTTGAAGAATTTCAAAAATGCTAATGCCTGGATCATTTGCCCACATGTTCTGATTTACTTACCCTGGGTGTCGGTTTTCAAAACCATTGACCTATCATAATATCACTTAAAAATTATAAACCTTTCTCACTAGATTAAATGACGTAATAGCAGCATTCTGTTTAGTTTATTTAATTAACTGGCCTCAGTACAAATACTCTTGACTGTCATAGTGAAGATGAGCAATTACTATCTGCTGAAAAGGTTGACTGCAGCTATGACCTGGGGGCCAAATGCATAAATAAAGTCTTTGCTTTGTGTTAACTCTAAATACTCTGTCCACACAAATAGAGGATTTAAATGGCACCTCTCACCTCAGTCACGACGGTGGAGGGGAAGGAGCTTCGGTCATACACCCAGCCGTCCACGCAGGGCTCCGTGTCCAGCTCACTACTGTTGGGGTAGGTCCCATTCAGGTCAAGGAGCTGCCACTGGGGGTGGACGAAGCGACGGCATTTCTCTGGTCTCCCGTTGGGGTCCAGGGGGATGGACACTCTTAGGAGAGAGTCTTGGCTGAGGATCCCAGTGCCATTAGCAGAGAGAGTGTCATTGTCCAGGATGTGGACCCAGCAGCGGTGACCAGGGACGGCTGCAGTGAAGTTCTCCAACAGAACATGAGGGAACACTATGAGGTTGGAGACACAAAAGAAAACTGCCTGAAGGATCTGGAATCGCCCCATGCCTCCGGCTTGATCCAGCAGCACCCCAAAGGCCATGGAGGCTGCGCAGGTGACCCTCAAGAGCAGGCACAGTGACTCTATGGAGAGAAGTTCGGAGGGCGAAGACTTCCCTTAGCTTTGTCACATTAAGTGCTTGTTGATCCCGGCATCGCTTGCTCCGCGGAGGGCCACGCCTCACCCCTGCAGACGGGTTGTGGGAGGAGCTTCGGCGTTCAGACCGCAAGGTGGTTTCACGTCTCAGACTGAAAAACGGTTGCAAAGACACTTGCGGCTGTTGACAAATAAATCTGCTTAAAAGATTTCTCAATGAATGATCTTGACCTTAGAGGCACCTGAGAAGTCAACGGTGACGTTCAAATGGAAATACACGTCTTCTCCTAACCTGAGCTATACCTGTTCAACGACCGGCTCTTATTTGCAGAGAAGGGATGTTTGGAGACTCAAAATGAAGTCTGTTGTGCTAATACCGTGCAAAGAGCAGAGAGCTGGACTTTTTCTTGGTTAGAACTGAATTTTGATTCCAGGTTAAGGAAACTATTTTTAGTTAAATTAAAACAAAGTGGAATGTTGTATGTAAATGCAAAGTTTGGGTAACTAACATTCTGCTTCCATTCAGTTTATACCAATGGTAGCGATTCAAACATTTCTGAAATAAGGAGATTTCTTCTTTTGAAAGAGAGGTGGGATACAGAATTTTCTGTCATAGTTTATTTTATCAGATTTGCTGAGTCATTTAAATAACATTCTGGACTAATTTTTTCTGCGACTGCTGTAAACGTGTAAGCAACAATGTCGTGTATTTATGTATTTTTAATACATTTACGAATAAAACATACGGGCAGTGTTTCGAGTCTCATAATTGAGTAAGAGATGGGTACATAAATACACTGCAATGTCAAAAATTAACTGCAAGAAGGATGTACAGAGCTATGAAAGAATTAAAGAAATCATGTTTAATGATTCTTAGGACAATGCCATGGGGCCAGGAAAATGATCCTTGTGGAGACGAACTTTTACCGATCCTGGAAGGGAAGTATCCTTTCTCCCTTTACTGTTTCATTAGTTTACAATACTATGTATGTTTCGGGAGAATTGAGTCTCACTTCAGCAATGTGTGAATCACACTACACCCACCACCAGAATTCACTATCATTTTTACTCTTTCCACTCAAATCCCCTCATTCATTTCCCTACACTCTCCCCAGCAAGCTTGACGTCAGAGTCCTGAGAGTTTTGCTGTGTTTTCTTATTTTGTTCATTTTGTTTCTGTATAGTCCATGTATGTGTGAAACCATCTAGTATTTTCTTTTTCTTTCTGGTTGATTTTGCTTAGCATACCTGAGACAATGAAGCAATGAGTGAAGGATTGGAGAAAGCCAATTTCTAACTGAGAGAATAATAAGTACACAATTATAGTAAAAGGGTAATACTTAGGCACTTACAGGATGCTTAGAAGCTAAAACATGATACCCATAGATTGAGAAATGAGTTCAACATCTTAAAATGAATATGGCTTTGTAAACAAAAGAAATAATAATAAAATCACATTATTTTAAAAAAGCAATAATGGGAGAAGATAGGTTGATACAAAAATTTTTAGAATTTATTCTTCAGGCTAGAGTTTTCTATTCTTGAGTTTAAAATCCATCACGTGGAACATCTTAGAATATAGATTTGTGTCTAACCTTTCGAGTTTGCCTTTCAAGAAATAACGTCTATGAGCAATGCTCATCTTGGTTGCTCCCCCGGGCTCAGGACGCAAATCCTGGTCCTTGGCATGTGTGTGGCCTGTGCTCAACAGGAGATTGGCAAACTTAACCATTACTCCACCAGGACTTGTGGCTATTGTAGAGTTTTAGAGAGAGGAATGTCTTAGTTTGCAAGAGCGACCATAGCAGCATACCACAGACCGGGAGGCTAAAACAACACAAATGTGTTTTCTCAGAGTTCTGGAGGCTAAAAGTCCAAAATCAAAAGGTCAACAGGTTTGATTTATTCTGGGCTCTCTGTCTTTAGTTTGCAAAATAGGCACCTTCTTCCTGTGTGTTTACATGACACTGTGTGTGTGAACCTGCTGTGTCTCCCTCTGCTTACAAAGGACCCCCGTAGTAAGAGATTAAGACCCACTCTAGAGACCTCATTTCAACATAATCATTTATTTATTCTCTCTTTTGTTTCATTAATTTTGAAAGGAAAGATTTAAGTAGGAATTAAGGTGAGCAGGCCAGCAGACAGGAAGAGAGAAGCACTTTATTTCATTTTTATTTAGTTGTACATTTTTACTGTTCTCCCCAGCCCAGGATGTGAACCCAAGTCCTTGGGATGTATATGGACTGCCGGAGGCCATTGACAAAACCACTACTCCACCAGGACACACTATATTCTCTTTTATCTTTTTAAAATTTTATTGGAGGACTATTGCATTGTAATATTACATAGCTTTAAGGTGATCATCTCTGTAAGTCAGCAAATCAACATCTGTATATAAGACACCAACCACCACCAGTTCAATTTTATGCTTCACTGTATAATTGGCCCCTTTTAACTAATTTAACTTCCCATCTCCTTCCCTTCTGGTAACTACTAATTTGATCCTATAAACTGAAAGCCTATTTTCATTTGATACTAGTCATTAGTTTGTTAGTTTCTCTCTATACTGCAATGACTGCGATCACGTGATATTTGCCTTTCTCCTTCTTACTTACCTCACTTAACATAGTTCCCTCTAGGTCCATCCACGTTGTTGCAAATGGCAGGATTTCATCTTCTTTAATAGCTGAGTTGTATTCCATTGTGCAGATGTGCCACATCTTTATCTGTTGATGGCCCTTATGTTGCTAAAAGCTCTTGACTACTGTAAATAACGTTACAGGAAACATGGGGATACAGACATCTCTTCAAATTTGTATTTTTGTGCAAATATCTAAGAGGGATAATGGAATCATCTGTAATTCCTATTTAAAATTTTTGAGGCATGTCTATACTGCTTTCCCTAATGGCTGTACCAATGAACACCCCTTTAAGACTTTAATCTCGAAATACCATTATATTTCGGAAAGTTGAGACTTCAACACAAACATTTGGAATGGCACAATTCAGTCCATAACAATAAAATCAGATTTCTATTTTCATGAAGTCACTGGAAGGCTTTTACCTTTCTCGATAGTGAAGTAGAAGTCCATTGTGTAGAGAGGCCACATCCTTATCCACTCATCTGTCGATGGGCACCTGGGTTGTTTCCAGCTCTTGCTGGAAATAACACTGCAAAACGAAGTAAAATATTGACAAGCAGATCTCTCTTCTCGTTTTTCTCCTTTGATTTGCTCACACAAATCTGACATGTGAGAGTTAGTGCTGGAAGTAAAATCAGAAGAATCTTGTCATTGAATCATTGTTCTGGCATTTTACTAATGCCGAAGAGGTGCTGGAGTTTCTAAACACTTTTTCACCAAGGAGCCTAAGAATAAATAACTCGTCCAAGAACTATAATACATGTCAGTGCTCAACATATGCTTGTTAAGATCTCATCTTCAATGCAAGGAAAGGTGAAGTTTCTGAGTTCCAGTGTGGCCTTACCTGTCAGAATAAAGAAAACAGTCTGGTACCTTCATTATTACCATTGAGGCTTACAAAATATAGAGCTAAAATAGACACTACCAATGACTAATATATTATAATGCCATGTATACTATTCTGTATGAGCCTATAATGTTATTATACATTTGCAAACACCCTCAGGACAGGTGGACCGTGGTGGAGTAGTGGTTAGATCAATCACCTCCTTAGGAGTAGAAGCCACATTCCACAGGTGGAAACACCAGTGCACACAACTAAATAAAAATAAAATAAAGAATGCTTCTTTCTCCTCTCTCTTCCTACCTGCCTGCCTACTAGCTTTTATTCCTGCCTTTATCTTCCCTTGAAAATAAAAACAACCCGCAGGATAGATAACTCTAAGCATAAACTTTAGTGCAAACATTGACGTTGCACGATAATGTGTCAATATGGGTTTACCAGTTGCTCCAAGTCAAATCTGGGCTGCTGATAAGGCGGGGAGGTTGTGCATGTGTGGAGGTAAAGAGCAGATAGAAACTCTGCTCAATTGTCACCCTAAAATTGCTCTAAAAAGACTGTTACAGAAAATGAAGGGAAACATCTTGTTAAAATATTCTGTTAAAAACAAAAAATGTTATATGAAAAAATCAATCAGTAAATTGGTGATTTATGCATAGTTGACCAACTCTCAGGAAAATTGCTAATAGTCTACTGAAGAAGGCTATGAAAACTGATGGAAGTTTGCATGGAGCTAAATACAAGATCAGCACATAAACGACACTTACTTTCCAAGAACCCCGCTATTTCCATTCCACAACATAACTATAAAAGTGATGCTATTGGCTACAGGAATGATGGCAGCAGTGAACATTTGCTAAAATACACTAACTAGAAATATACAAACCTTAGTGGGGAAATCATGACACAGAAAGAGAATCTAAACAAACAGAGACACACACCTCTTTCCAGATAAAATATTTTAACGATAGTCAGCTTTTCTCAAATTAATCTACACATTCAATCCAGTCTCTTAAGAATCCTCCTAGGCCAATTTTATGCTTTCTTTTGATTTTGTAGCACTGCTTTGCTCTTTCAAGTGAAGATGTTTTCATTTATTGAGTAGTTGAGAGGATCCTGACTTTGGTCCCAGACACTCTGGAACTGTCCTTCTTTTTTTTTTTTTTTTTTTTAAGGCAGGAATGAAGGTGAGCAGAAGCAGGCAGAAAGAGAGAGAAGACAGAAGCATTTTATTTATTTTCTTTATCTTGTTTGTTTCCGCTGCCCCAGGACATGAACCAGCGACCCCAGGATGCGTGTGGACTGTGGCCAGCTGCCACTCCACCAGGGCGCACCGACTCTGGAACTTTCTAATCATGGAAACTTCAGCAAGGAGCTCACCCCTTCAGCTTCCTCTGCAATGGGGAGATATGAGTGCCTACTTCATATGACTAGTATCATGATAAAGGACTTAATACAGGGATGGCAGCTGACGTTAGCGGCGATGCTTATGTAGCAAAAAGAAAAAAACATGTTAAGTCAGACAGAGTAAGTCATCTCATTCCTGAGGTCAAATATCAAACTGAATTCAACACATGCTGCTAACAAGGAATGTTCATTTATCCAAAGTACGAAGGAAAAAAAGTGAGCTTTAGAGCTGACTCATTCCACTGGGATGTCTCTTAGTTAATATGAGATCAATGCATTTTTTAATAACTCCTGTTATTCTTTATGATCACACCTTTACTGTGGTTTTAAAATCCTAGGTACTGAATGTTGAGCTAAGGGTTTGAGACTGTGTGGTGGGGTTGGTGATTTACCCCTCAGGCTCACGGGGTCCCTGGACTTAGCAGGACACCCTGAGTACAGGGTCCTTTTGGTTGGGGTTGAATCTCTGAGAGTCCCTATGACTCATGTTCTTTGACTGGTCAGCACGTAGATGGGGATGGAAACACTTAGGGCATCACTTCTGCGTTGCAATGTCTACATACACGCTTGTCAAACAGGCATCGTGTGAATATACTTGATCTCATTTCCCACCTCCCGTCTCACACACATTCTCATTCAAATTCACAGAGACTGAAGGTGTAGGAGCAAGATCTAATCCAGCACTGATCCTGCAGGAACACGGCTCTAGACTGCACCCTACAGAAATTTGCCTAACAGGCTGTGGGTCACAAGTTTTTTCTATGTGAAGTGGTTTCTGATTCCTTTCTCATAATAGATTAACGAAGAATCTAATTAACTGCACTTGCTGAATCATTAAGAATAATTTGAGAGCTAGATATCAAAATCATTCAGGCCTTTTCTGTGGAATTCGCTGAACTGACTGACATTGCTGCCACAAAGTCATCCCTTTTGCATCTGCACCTTCATGTAGCAAGTATTTTCACTTTTCCAAGAAAAGATGACAAACATGAATAAAATCATTTATTTTTAGCAATAAGTGACATTATACTTACCTATAAAAAAGAGCCTATTCTGCACACAAGAGATGCATTTATGAATAACATTTGCTTCATATATTTAAGAAGCATCACAATTAAAATAAAGCAGCTGTTCTTTATCCAGAATTTGTTCCCAAATCACCAAAGTACGTTTTCTTCTGAACTCCTCAATGCCTTTTTTTTAATTACTTCTTCCCCTGCCATTGCGTTTTTTGAGTCTCTGAGACTTATGCCCTGAGGGTCCTCAGGGAAATATGTGAGCTGAGCAGTGACCACGTCCCACACCTCATGCCACAGACCAGCTGCCGGCAGTCGTCTTTCCTCTAACGCAAACTCACACATCTTGCTACCATTTTTCACCAATGCTTGCCATAACTCAATGTTCCTATGATGTCTGAGGTGCTTCTGTTTTCTACCAAAGGGAGAATAAAGATTTTTTTTGGAAAGTTTAATTTGCTCCTGAAATTTCCATCACAGTTTTTCATGGTGTTTTCTGTCCATTTTCACTAATTGTCCATAATGCTGGGAATCCAATCCAGTTGTCATTCTGGCCTCAACCTGGAATGTACATGCCCAATCCTAACCCTAACCCACCCAGGACTATGACAATGACGATGGGCAGTCTCCACAGAGCTATCTGACTATAGCTGGGTTCAAATTCTCTTGTTAGTTAATTAATAAGCTCTTACTAAATTTCATAACTTCTGGGATTGTTTTAACTCCAGTTACCATGCATATTGCTCTCAATTATACTAGGGAACAATATTCTAAGAAACAACACATTTAGTTTTCATTGACTAGCATATGAAATGCCATCATAAGTGCATAAGTGCAGAGTGTTCAAATTTCCACCTTCCATTCACCACTCATCACCATGCAATCTGATTGCACTCCCAACTATTTTACTTAAAATTTTAATCTTAAAACAAGATGAAATATTTTTTATATTGAGGAAGTAGAATCCTTGTGTTTTTCTTTTAGATGTTTATTAGTGATATTTGATCAAGAGATTAAAATATTATTTTTAATTATCAAATTATAACATCATCTGTGCTATGTATAAAGATCCTTGTGTGTGTGTGTGTGTGTGTGTGTGTGTGTGTGTGTGTGTGTTGTGCGTATAGATCCATTCTGAGCTTTCTGTTAAGTCCACAGTGGAGTTTTCTGTTCCTATACTAACACTGACTTGAATCAAGGCAAATTTTTTGAAGTAAGTTTCAATAAACGTGATCACTCATTTTCCTTTTCCTTTTTGTTGGCCATTTACTTCTTGTCTCTATATTCTTTCATATATACTTCCAAATAACCTTATTCAGTTTGTGACAAAACTCCAGTGGAATTCAGGTTTAAAGTACATTAAATTCATCTATCAATTTTAGAAAGATTGACTTTTTAGTAGTTAGTCTTCTGAAGACATTGTATGTACTTTCAACAAACTGTGATTGAAACTGGGACAGAATTTCAAACCAGGCAGGACAACATTATTCTTAGATTTTTTTTGTTGTTGTTATTTTGTCACATTTGCAAATAGAATATTGTTTTCCATTTCTAATTCTCACTGGCTACCTTCTATAGCATAAAATCTGTTGTATTTTTATATACTGAATAGGTATCCAGTCACTTACAAAGCATTTCATTTTATTTTTTAACCCAACAAGAAGCCATAACTTTATTAATAATAAAAAACTACACATTTCAAGGCAAGCTGCAGTTAATCTTTTAAAACACAAAAAAGTCCTAGTTTTTTTTGGATGGTTACATTAATTGCATCATTGCATTTACACTGTCATCGTGGTGTCACTCAGGGCTCAGACCGCCCTCCCTCTACCATTCACTTGCGACATGACCAGTTCTGTGTCCTTAACTCTGACAGCGGCTGCATCAAGCTCCTCCTCTTTACTCTCTCTTGCGCAGTTGAAGTCTGTGGTTTTACTGGATGTTTGAGACAGCTTTGCCTTCAACGGTAAATTTCTCAGCAGCTTCTAGCTGTGATTGCGGAGATAAATCCTTGACCTTTGTATCCCCCAAACTGGGGTCACCATACATCCCCTTTTGACTGGGCTAGGCCAGGTTTAGCAACATTGTGCAGGCTGGCTAGAGGTTGTGTCCTAGTTTCAATCACAGTTAATTGGAAGTTAATTTGTGCAAACACGCACTCAGCAAATTAGCTCCAGATCACCACACAGGGGTTCAGATTATCTTCTTCCTGCCCAGTTGACTGATTATACTCCAATTGGTACAATTTTAACTCTAAAAATTATGGGTAAGTGTACCTAAAATTATGTGGTTTATGAAGCTGGGCTGTCATAGACATCTGGTTTTGTGATGACAAAAAAGATGTTCTTAGATTTCTAAGTAGTGATTCTAGGAAGCCTGTAACCTGTCAAAGGCCTGGTTTAGACATAGCATTTCATGCCTGCTTTTCACTCTGGCTCTGTGTGACTTTTGCTTTATTGATTGATTCCTCAACAATTTCAGCTGCTGCAGCCAACTGGATTCGTGTAGCGGCCCGCTCCTCATGCTCTGCTACTAATTAGTCACCGTCAGATTCTCTTCTGTCCCCTGTCTCAGTCTGGGGCTGTGGCAACTCCCGCTCTGTGGCAGAGATGGCTTCGTGGCATCACTCCAGGAGCCAGGATGGCGGCGCTGAGAATGAGAGAACATAGTGACTATTAGGGCAAGGAAACTATTTTGTGTTATAACAGAGGGTACTTGTTATTACGCATTTCACAAAACAGAGTGGATAGCACCAAGAATGAAGCCTAAAGCAAACTCTGGACTTTGGTGAGAGTGATGTGCCAGTGAGGTTCATCAACTGTAGCAAATGTGCTCCTCTGGTGGGGATGTTGATGGTGAGGAGGCCATGACTGTGTGTGAGTAGGAAGTACAAAGGCACTCTCTGCACTTTCTGTTCAATTTGACTGTAAACTTAAGAATGCTCGACAATAAAGTCTATCAAAGAAGAAAAGAGAAAATCATGTTGTAAAAAATTCTCTTCAAAAGGAAAAAAAAATCCAAGTAAAAAGTGATCCCATTTTATCTTGTGCTAGGGGCAGAAACAGAGCAAGGACGAAGTGGGGGCTGGCAGAACATCAAGGACACCAGGCCCAGAGCGCCTGGTGAAGGCCACCGTGGGAAAGCACTGAGACAATGTGTCTGCTACTGTTCACTCCCCAAAGCAAGATAGATATGGTTATGAAGTTAGAAAGCAAAAGTCTGCATAAGCAAATCCATGTAACTATAAACTTGCTTGTGTCAGCTGCTTGAAGCCATGCTGTGTATGAACCCAATAAATAGGTGAAGGAAATTCTGGGTTCTTCAGCCCAAGAGAGAAAGACAGTTGGCCCCCTAACTCTGGCTTTCTATCTCTCACTGTCTCTTGAAAGTCTCAATCTCCTGCAGTGTCCCCTTCCTCTAACCCTGTTCCCAGGAAGCAATCCTGGCAATTATGACTATTGATTGATAGTAATTTTAGAGAAATTGAATGTAAACTACTGAAAAATCTGTTAGACCTGAGAATAATTCATAAAGTTAACTGAATATATGATCAGCATATAAAAATCAATTCCTTTCTTAGCTAGTTATTACCATTGCATGACATCAAAGAAATGAAATAACAATCCCATTGACAATCATCTCAAGAACAGCGGCATAATATTGACACATACCTATTGGAAACACACAAAACTTTGGAGACAAAATCATGAAACTCTACTCACAGCTATAAAATGCAGTCTAAGTATAGGCCCACAGCTTGTTCCTGAAGGAAGTACTAATAAATAGGAAGATGTTGATTAGTCTCAAATAATTCTACAAATTCAATGCTTCCTCCATTAGATACTAATAGGATAGTTGGTGCTGTATTTTGAATTCTAACATACATTTGGATGATTCAAAATTAGGATGTATTCATTTACTGAGTAGTCAGAAAGAACCCAACTTGGGGTGCAGCCACTTGGGTTCCAACTCAGCTCCGACACTTTCTAACTGTGGGAACTTAAGCAAGGTTCATGCCCTCTCAGCCTCAGTTTCTCCCTGTGCAGTAAAGTGATCTAGTAGTCCCTACCTCATAGGATTTGTGTTCGGATAAAGAAATGAATACAGACTTCACAAAGTCAGACATCAGAGATTCTAATTTACTCTGCCAACAACGAATATTTATCTGCACTGAATACATTTGCTTCAGAACTGGCTCTGGTTTCACTGGAATTTCTCTCAGGTAAATTGAGATCATTCCTTTTCAATCTCTTCATTTATTGCGTATGGTCATATCTAAGGGACAGCTATTGTGCTTTTCGAGACCTGGATCCTGAATATTGGAATAAGGGCGTAGGAGGGTGGTTAACAAAATAGGTGTTATTTACCCCAAGGTTCACAGTGTCTCTGGAATCCTGTCCTCAGCAGAATGGGCTGGTTACACATGTCCTTTCTGGCTCAGGTGAAGTCCTGGGGCTTTGGTCTTCAAAGCAGCAAGCACACACCAGGGGAAGAAAACTTGAAGGGCTCACTGCTAGATTGCAACATCCACATGTACTTCAATCTTGTGCAAGTGTGTGCTCACACGGACTGTTTCCCTCTTCCACTTCATAGTCACTCCTGCTTCAACTTTCCAGAGACGGACGGCACACTGCCTCCCATGAGAATCCTCATGTGGATCATTGACTGTATGTGAAAAATCTCTGGAGATTAAATAAAAAAGCGCCATTTTAAAGGATATACATAATTGTTGATATACGTAATTTTCTGTATGAAATGGTTTCTAATTCTTTGCTTTTGTAAAATCCAAGGAGGATCTAATTTGCATCAATAGAGATGAATAAAATGGACTCATTTTAGCATATATTTTATCATTCCCTGATAGGTCTACAATCGAGAGAGAGTCTTTCTGTTCATTAAGAGTTGCATTTATCAACAACATTTAAAATCGTACAATCAATAAATATAAAAAATGTTTGTATGGGCTCTTTATCCAAAGTTGTAAGCATTTCTACTGATGCATAAAACACCAACACATTTTATGTCACAAATGACTCAAAATCATGACTTCTTTCCCTTCCATTGTGCGCGACTGAGCCTATGAGCTCTATGTCCTGAAGTTCCTCAGCATGTGAGCTGATGGAGCCACTACCTGGCAGCGACCCTCATACTCATACTGCCTGTACAGACGTCCTGCGATGAGCTGTGACCTCATAGAAAGGCTTAGAAAACGCCACTGGATGTCAGAGATGGTTTCCTTCACCAACTCTTGCCATAACTCAATGATCCTGTCATGTCTAAATCTGTTTTCTTTCAAACACTGTAGGAAGAAGGTAGGAAAATATCAGAAATGCTTGATTTCCTTCTGAATTTTCCATAGCAGCATCTCATTGCACAGTGCCCTATTTGTGTGGTTGATGATGCTGGGAATCCAGTTCAAATACGATGTGAGATATAATCTAGAGTTTGGTGATCCTTCAACCAATTAAAAATGACTTCTTACACCATATCTTCTCAGGTATGTCCATGATCCAGCAGTATCAGGTCCACTCTCCTGATGTTCTAAGCTTTCTTAAGAAAGCTGTTGGTATCACAATACATTTTGAATTAGAAATATACTTGCTAATTTTGTGTTGGTAAATAACTCCAAACTTACAGAAATGTTGTGTGATGGTTACATGAGAAGAGTGCTGCACACATTACCGAGATCCACTTTCTGTTGGCTGTTACTCCATTTATCTTCATATATAGACTATTTTGGGGAATCCTCTTCAATAAGGACTTATCATAGATCTCAATTTATAAGACAAATGTCCCCTTAAGTACACAGACTCTAAAATAAAATTACAACCATATATCCCATTCCAATTCCAGAGCATTGGCACAGTCATACACAAATCCATGGTCAAAATAAGGACTAAGAAACTATGTGAACAGAGCTAGTGTGATCAAAAACTCTCTCAATCTCACAGTGAACGAGCAGGTTGAATTCAAATGACCATGGGGCTCGATTCATATGAAATGATCCGAACCCATGTAATTTCCAGGTAGTAATCATGTTATTTTCTTCCATATGAGAAGATGGAATCTTCTCCAGGACTTGAATCTCAAGGACTCTGCTTCCATCTTAAGTGTCTTTTCAGTTGGAATCAAGGCTGTCAGTTCGAGGGGGGACTCTTGTTAATATGTCTGTTCTTCCTGGGGAAGTGATTTTGTATGAGACAATTCCAGAAGAATTGCCTTGCAGGAATGAACATCAGGTACTCAATCCCATCAAAGTCATCTTTGGAAAAACACCAAAGTTTGAGCCCACACTTAGGTGGCACTCACATGCCACTCAGAATGATGAGCATAAGCCAATTTTCCCCGCCATTAGCCTTGAGAAGAAGTCAGTTACCCCGTGGTGTCAAAGGCAGATTGAATAACATAGTTCATGAATAATGGAAGAACTGCCTGGAGAAGGAGGTCAAATAACCACAGGACTTGAAAGATGGACCAGGAAATTGCTGAGCTAATATTCACTGTAGGGTCCTTGAGATTATTTATTAAGAAGCTTGTTTATCAAGTTTTGGGCAACAAACTACCAGCTATTAACTCTTTGAAGGATCAGACAAATGGTCTCCAACTGGCTGAAAATGAGAATAGGACTGTAGATAGTAGTCACTGTGCTACCTGGGTCTGTGTTTGCTTTGTTTCATAGATCCTCTGTCTTGCTTGTCTTGAGTTCCATTGCCCAGACTCTCACCAGCTGTCTCTACTGGGTTTCCCAGAAGATGGCTCTGATGGGGACTGAAGAAGGGGGAGGACGGAGTCCTGTTCTCAGGCTGTGACATCGACCCCTGTAGTGGTGAGGAGCATGTGGACAGACCTGCAGAGCCCAGCGAGGCCATGTCTCAGAGGGGACTCCTGTGTGGGCTCTGGGTTCTTGTTCCACCAAGAGCAGCTCAGCTTCCTCTGTGTTGTGGGACCTGGGCAGCGCCATGTTTCTTTTTCTCTGTCAGTTCTCAGGGTGGAAGTGTCTTCGTGAAGTTTTCAACCCATGAGGCTCCTTTGTGTCTCCTTTTTGCTTCTCTGGCTGTTCAACTACCTTTATTACAAATTCCTGCTTGACAAATTCTCCCCGTTGACTCTAACTAGAATGCTTTTCATTTCCTTTGTTGGACACTAACTGAGAAAAGACTTGCAGTTAAAATGTGTAAGTTGCAGAATTACGAAGGGAAAGAGAAACTCATTGTGGACAAAACTATACGTCACAGGATTACCAGTTAGAGGGAAATTACAGGGTCCATACACTTTAAGGCCCCAATGTTTCACATCCTTTGAACAAATACTTTGGCATTTGAACAGATATTTTTGCTCATCATGATCCATTTGATGATTAATATTACATAATCCCTTGTGATGCTGCATCATTTTAGCCTCATCAGCTGATGTAACTAATGCACCAAAATGAAATTAAAGAAATAGCTTTACATTTGCTTTTGTCTTCTGAGGAAAAGATGCACATCGAATGCAGAAGAAACTCTGGTGAGGCAGCTGTGCCTAGGGTTTGGGTTTATTCTTCCAACCATGAGCAGGGAATATCTTTCCATTTCTTTGTGTCTCCATCCATTTCTTTAAATTAATTATACTTATTTTTGCACAAAAAAAACTCATATGTATAGGTTCCCCATTCCTCAGATATATGTCAGCACACCCTGCCCTCCACCACATCACCAAGTGTTCTTCACCACTGTCCAGTGGGCTCCACCACCGTTATTTCTTTTTGATAATGTCTTATAATTTTCAGTGTACAGGTCTTTCTCTTCCTTTGTTAAGTTATTTACAGGTATTTTATCCTTTTTGATGCAATTGTAAATTGGACTGTTTTCTTAATTTCTCCTTCCACAGGCTGAGGAAATTCTCAGCTGTTATATCTCTAAATAGGGTCTCTGCTCCTCTTCACTTCCTGAGATACCCACTATCTTTATGATTCTTTTCCTAATAGAGTCTTACAGTTCTTGAAGAGTTTCTTCATTTTTTCCCCCTAAATCTTCTATCTCTCCCCTCTTTCACTTGAATTATTTCATGATTTCGATCTTCAAGCTCACCAAATCTTTTTCTCATAAGATCTACCTTACTTCCCAGGATTTCTCTAAGAGCCTTCATTTCATTTACTGAATTCATCATCTCCAGAATAGCTGTTGGTTTTCTTTTGTTTTAATAGATTCAGTTCTCTTTGGTGAAGGACACCCCTGCTCCTTTATTTCCATTCAAGTCCATTGGGTTGCCTTCTCTGCTCCTTTGAAGTTCATTTGAATTCTGATGTTCGGTCACAAAATTCTGTGTCTTTATTTTTGATTTCCGGAAATTTGTTCTTTCTCAGTGATGTGTGAGTGAGTGTGTTCTCTGATGTTGGTGTCATTTCGCATGTAGTTTCATGGTGTGCTCCTCTGTGCATTTGCTTTATCAAATGGTAAACAGGTACCTTTCTTCCTCCCACTTCCACCCCATAGGTGATGATGGGCACTAGTTTCTGTCTTTCTGTTCTAAATGAGTGGGGGAGTTGAGGGTGGGAATGGAGTCAGGTTCCTTTCAGTGCAGAGGTGGGGAGGGGTCGGAGGCCAGAGCCCACAGCCACAAAGCTGCTGTGCAAGAGATCAACTTTCTCTTAAGAAAAGAGGACATTTATGGTTATTCCATGTATCTTTATGTGTGTCTGCACCTTGGTTTCCTTGCACTTATTCCTGGGGGGCTGGGGGCAAAGATGAAGAAAAGCGAAGCAGGAAGTTAGTTTCGTGAAAGTGACACTTTGTTAAGGAATTCCAGAAACTGATTGCTGATCAAACAACAAATAAAACTTCTTCAAGGCTACCAGCATTTGGAAAATAAATAAATACATGATATAATTGGAAATCTGGATCCCATTTACAATTACGGTGCTAGCTTCCTAAATACAAAATCACCACAAATCATCCTGCTAAGAAGTTTGAAAAGAATCGTCATGTCTGAAGAAGAGCCAGAATGTGCACACAGCTGCAGCTACATGGCACGTCCTAGACAGGAACGTTGAACAGTATTCTAGAGAATGGACTCTTCCCCAATTAAGTGGACGAGTGATTGGTGGTGTAATCACAGTGGAAGTATCTCATGCTTTTGGAACAGCTTGAGAAATTGTCCCATGTTTGTAGTGAGGTTAATCATGGACAGAATGACTCAGAAAGGATGAGCTCAGACTCGAGTGTGACTGGATGGATTATGAAGCAGCCTCCCAGGCCTGCACATATGTTTCAACAATTGACACAGTCACAGAAATAGCATTTATGAATCCAAAGAAGTCCAGAATGGTCCGCAGTATGTTGCATTTAATCTGCAATCATATTTTCATCATAAGTCATTAGTGGGAATAAAATGGGCAATACGTAACACTGGTTATTTGGAAATTCATGACTAACAAGATGACATCATATTCGAAACCACACAAATTCTGCTTGCATAAAGAAGTCAAAGTGAGCAAATCAGTCATTGCTTTTAATAGTAAACTTTACTATCAAACCTAGGGAGAAAACAAATATAAATTGCCTAAATTTAATTCACTATAGGTAAAATAGAGGAAACACTCACTTAAGGATGACTGCATAAAACTCAAAAAAGGTATGGGCAACATTTAGAAAAAGGTACAGCACAATTTGAAACCTTTTAACTTTTAGTGATACTTTTCATTTATTTTATTTTCTTTGTTGTAATTTTCTATTTCCAAGGTTTAAACAAAGAATACATAATATTCGAATTTTCATGAGATAGTGTCAGAAATCTGGAGTAAAAGAAACAGTTTTCAGGATGAATATGTATTAAATGTAGAAGTATAAGTATGAATAAAGAGTATATACTTCAGCAAAAAGGAAAAATGCAGGAAGTTAATAGTTTCAAAGAAAAGGTCATATGATGCATCATAAATGCCGCCCTCGTTTCCCCTCTCATCTTCACCTAGCAGGACATCCACAACTCAGCAAGGATTCCTCCTTCATCAAGCCCGATGCCTGGGAAATGCATCATCTCTGTGTCTGAAGGTGAGTGGATCATGATTAAAAGAGACAGCAGAGCTGGGGGAGCAGTTATGGTGGAACCCCCAGTCTGACTAGGCTGCCCAGGAAGGGGGTGTAGGGAGAGTATGATGACCCCACTGAGCCCCACCATGGTTGGGAGAACCACACCTCGTGGACCGGATCCTGGCAAGGACGGTGACAATCATAGCCACACGGCTGCAGCTCCTCCTTCTTATTCTCCCACCACATTGATGCCAGTGCCCAAAAGGAAACTGGCAGCTGAGACTCAGGGCTGAGTCCTCACAGAGGAGAGAGAGCGGTGTCAGAGGCTACATACCCTGCGGGGACCCAAGGTGCCCCTCGCTCATGGTGGCGGCTCCCAGGAGTCAGCCTCCCTCTCCACCTGCCTCTGCCCTCCCTCACCACAGCGCAGAACCGGATACCCAGGTGGCCTTGGAGCAGAAAGTGCACTCACCATCCCAGAGATCAGCTGGGACACAGGCAGCAGCAGGGTACCCGTGACACAAAGATGCAAACAGTCCCCCGGAAGCTAAATCCCTATGCCACCTACTAGGGAAAATGGCAATACGTGTGAGGTGGTTGACAGAATCAAATCAAACAAACTACCAAAATCAGGTGCTAGAGATGTCAAATGTAATATCAAGCCTCAGGCACCATGAAAAGTCAGGATAACATGATAGAAGCCAAGATAAACTGACAATTCTCTATAAACCAAATGAAAAAAGAGGAAGCTTGTGATCTAGCAGAGAATTCAAAATAGCTGTTGTGAAGAAATTCAAAGGGATACAAATAAATCAGAAAAGCCATCCAGTGAGCTTAAGAATAAAATGAGTGAGTAGGAGTACAAAGAGATTGAAATGATAAAATAGAGCCTACTAGAGATTTTGGGATGGAAGAACTCACTAAATGAGATGAAGAATGCAGTAGAAAGCTTTGAAAATAGAACAGATCACATGAGAGAGCAAATTAGTGAGTTTGACAAGATAAAATTACTCAGGCAGAAAAGAAGAGAGTAATAACATATATTTTTTAAATAGAAAAACTCTAGGAGAACTATGTGACTCCATTAGAAAAGGTAACACAGGATAATAGCTGTGCCAGAAGGTGAAGAGAGGGAGAAAAGAGCAGAGAGCTTATTTAAAGGAGTAATAGCTGAGCACTTCCAAATTCTGGGGAGCAAACTGAATATATAAGTTTGTGAAGCTAATGGAAAACCCAATTATCTAAATGCAAAAAGGACCTACATCAAGACACACAGAAGAAAAATTGCCAAAGGCCATGGTGAAGGAAGAATATTGATGGATGTTTGGGAGGATGATTTGCAAACTATAAATGTACTTCCATCAGACTATCATCATATCTCCCATCAGAAACTCTGAAGGCCTAGAGAAAAGAGAATAACATTCAAAATAAAAAAAGATGAAAACTACCATCCGATACTCTATGCAGCAAAGTTATCCTTCAGGCATGAAGGAGAAGCGAAGCCTTTCCCAGACAAACAAATGCTGATGGAGTTAACCACCTCTAGAGCAGCCTTAAGGGGCTGTGCATGTCTTTGTGTGTGAAGTTCTAATATTACAAGGAGGAGAGACTCATAAAATGAGTTTGTTACTGTTGCCTCTTCTTCGATTTTTTGAAGATATGTCCTAGATCTAAACTGAAAGTTTGATAGAATTCGCCAAGAAATGTTCAAAGTAGCTCTTCTATCTGAAATGAAAAGCAAGTTGAAAGTGCTCAAAACCTTGAATGAGGTGATAAATAGAATCAGAAAGTGTCACCTCTAAATCAGAATAGAGTATTAAACCATTACAGCATAAAGACTAAAAGGTGAAAAAAGCCATAGATACTTTAATTTGGTAACTGTCGGGTCCATGGAGAGACAAACATTACCTGGAGAAAAATGAAAATGAAGACAGTACTTTCCTGAGCCTGTGGATTACAGCAGACGTGATAGTAAGGAGAAACACCACAGTTCAGGTCTGTCTCAAGAAACAAAAACTTTTCAAATAAATCATCTAAACTGACACTTAAAGGAATTATAAGGATAGCAGACAAAACCAAAAATCAATAGGAGGGAAAAAATCAGAATAGAAATAAATGAAAGAGGTAAAAAAGATAAATCAAAAGAACTGTGATATCAAGAACTGATTCTTTGGAAAGATAAAATGAAAAGCCTTCAGTGAGGCAGGCCAAGGAGAGAGAAAGCTAAAATGAATAAAACCGTAAGTGGAAAAGACATTGCAACAGACACCATAGCAATGCAAAGGGTAAGAGAGTAATATACACACTTATCTGGCAGTAAATTGGACAACCTAGAAGAAATGGATACATTTTTAGTATCATACAAAATTCCAAGACTAATTCATGAAGAAATATAAAATCTGTATAATGTGATCACTAGTAAGAACATTGAAAAAATAATCAAGTCTCCTCAGAAACAAAAGCTCAAATCCATGCTCTGCTGGTGAATTCTATCAAACTTTCAGTTTAGATCTAGGACATATCTTCAAAAAATCGAAGAAGAGGCAACAGTAACAAACTCATTTTATGAGTCTCTCCTCCTTGTAATATTAGAACTTCACACACAAAGACATGCACAGCCCCTTAAGGAGGGTTCTTTCTGAGTCACATGGTGATAGATAATTTTGACAATCATGGTATATAACACAATTCTATTAATTTCCTGAAATTCAGTCACAAGTTCCCAGAGAAGGATGACACAAAACAAGGGCAGCTATTCAGAAAACAACGATGACTTATGAGATGCCATGGCATGAAAATCTCAGTTACCAGAGGCTTCCACTGGATGTCTCTGCCAGCAGCTATCGTTCCTTTGTTCTGCATTATTCTCCACAGCGCTGAGATGCTAATATGAGTCTCCTCACCCTCTAACTGGAAGGTGTGGGTGAGACCTGGTTCATGTGGGCCATTCATGGAATTGAGTAAAGATTCTTATTCTTTTTTCTTTTTTGACTGTCCCAAATATGCATTATTTTCTTTTTCAGAAAACTCAAGTCAATATTGGCTAAGGATATATTCCTTAGCCTTGTGAGCTATTGTTAATCACCAGGGCTGGGCTAAAGTAGATTTTAGTTGGCATAAACCAGTGTCTGAGAGCCTTGTTCTCTCAGAACTGAAATCTCTTATGCATGGATACTTCAATGACAGCTCTCACCATTTACAAATGACCCACCAATATTACTTGTCGCTTATGGTTTAAGTCTTCATTAAAAATAATCTGTCCTTGGATATAAGGGAATCCCTCCTGAGACTTGGAATCTAAAAATGAGGTACCTTTCAAAATCAAGTTGGAATGACATGGAAGAGCTTTGATGAGACATGCCTCTTTTAGCCCCACTGGTGGATGGGATTCAAATACTGGGCACCGGTCAGCACCAAAAAATGTCTTTAGGGGGTCTTCAGCCTCACTTTCCTTCAAAAGTCCATGTCTCCACCCCCACCAAAGAGGTTTTTACATTTTAAACAATCCGTGCTTCTCTTAATTTTGTGTGTGAGTAAAGCCATGTTTATAAATTAACTTATCTTTACTAATATACTTAACAGAAGTGTGTGTTCTATTTTCACATAGATTGCTTCCCTTAATTCTCTTCTTTACAAAATCCTGTAGCTACAGTTCATTCTATTAAATATTTTCTCTGTCACTATGGAAACCTCAGGCCATGGAAAACTCTCAAGGTCATGTGGAAATGGCTCTTGATGATCACGGGCTGAAGGGCCCATTTTTGAGACAGGCCATGCCTCATCTGACAGCAGGTAACACTTCTGTGATGGCTGTTTGCAAATGGTCCCTGTTCCTTGTTACACAGTCTCTGAAGGGCTACTGAGTAACTGCATCACATGGCAGCTGAAAACTCTCAAGAGCAACCTGGGAGAGCACAAGACCAAAAGCCCAAGTACATTTTTGTGGCCACTTCTGTTTTATTCTATTCATTAGCCTTGAGCTACTACGTCCATTCAGCAATCCTGGGAAGGAGAATTAGTCTCCACCACTTAATGGCAGGAATACCGAACAATACAATATATGGAGATACATATTTACAAATATATATGCATATATGTGTGTGTATATATATACATTTAAAACCATCATAATCTGGCTTCTGGCCACAAGTTATTTGTAGATCTTCTATAGGCAGTCTTCATTCATCCCTTTTAAGATCCCCTACATTCTCATCCTAAACACAGCACCAGCTCAAAGTACCCAATTTTATCATCTAAACAAGGTCCTGGTACTGATGAAACTCGCCAGGGGTAATTCCTTAAGCACTGTCTCAGCAGCACAGTTACTCTCCACCTAACATGACAGGTGTAGGCTAGACTGAGAAGACGGCCCAGGCCCAGTTTTGAAAGCGGGCTCAGCGACTGGGCAATGCTGAGTGTGGACTTGAGTGTAGCAGATGGACTTTCTGGGATAATTGTCTCCACCTGCACTGACTGTCCCCGAGATGTCCTGCCCTGGAATTCTGTGTCCTCATCTACCGGGCTGTCCTTTGCTCTGCTCACTGGCTGTTCCTTCCCCGTCACTACCCTCCCGCTGCTAACACCCCCAAGAGGGAGTCTTCTCCCCACCGTCGGCGCGGCAGCTTTCCAGAAGCCTGTCTGACCCACTGCCATGTGGGCCCTCTGTGGTGAGGACAACGAAGGCCATGTTCTTGCCGCCTGTGTCTTCTCGTGAGTTCCTTGGACCAGCTGCTAGGCAGGGCATCGCTCTGCCAGGATGTGAGCACCTGCCTAGCAACATGACTGGAATCCCTTTCTTCCAATCTCCATGGGCATGTCCCTGATTTCCCTTCAGCCCGGTTATGGCTTTTGTTATAAGCTGCTGTCCATTAAGAGACCGCAAGACTCGTTGAAAGAGAGACGCTTGTCCCCCACAGGTCCTGGAGGCTGTGTGGCAGCGTGAGGATGTCAGGCGGGGTGCAGACGGAGAAGGCAGCAGAACTTGGGCGTTTGCTCTTACTGGGCCAGCGGGTGAGTGGCTCTGGAGCTCCTGGGCTAGGACTGGACTGGGCAGCCCTACCGAGGAGCAGGGCTTTGGTAGATCCCATGGGGTCTAATCAAAGGGGCACATCAGACATTCAGGGGCTGGAAGGTGGAGAGACTGCTGCTCACTAGGGCTGTTGAAGACATCAGAGCTGATGCTCCTCTGTCCTCCATGCACTCTTTAGGACATGCGCTTACCTGAAGGGACCAGTGTCAGCGCAAGGTCCCCGAAGGCCACTTGACCAAACAGAATGGATGCCAAAGCAACAATGTCATTTAGCTTTAATTCAATATTCAACACACCCGCCCCACACTCCTCGGGCATCAGGACTGACAATCCCTGTGTAGCACATGTGTTAAAGGACATAGCTACGATTTTCTGAAGCCACCTTAAAGCACATTTAACCACAGCAATAATGAGCAGGCCAATATGAGTGGACTTGTTACTGTGTCAGATCCAGTCCTTAAGCTACAGCCTCCTGGCCCCAGGTGCACGGTGAGAACCAGGAGAACAAATCGGTGAGCTTGGGGGGACTTGGGGACTTGTTGAAATATTACCGCTATGTTATACAAGCCCGTTATTCAAGATCTCTTGAAACATCATCTACTTCTTGGCTGGTACCTGCCCTGCATCATTAATGGACGTACAGCAGGAGGTGCTCTGAAAGGAGCATATTCCATCCCATTCCGCCAATAGAAAATCGAACACCAGCCAATTATTTGTCACCCTTTTGGTTAATGAGTCATGCTTTTGCTGCCTCAGACTCAGAGTGGTAGGCAGAGTGCCTGCCGATGGTTGGTTAGAGTGGCTGATAATTGCTGAGTGGCTTTTAATATTTAATCTTGAGTCATAGCAGCGGATCCTGTGCCTTCCAGTCCAGTGACAGCCAGTTCCATGAGGATAAGGCTTTTCTGGCATGTGGATGGACTGTCTCGAGTGGAAAGGGGTTGGCAGGGCAAAGTGTCGCTGGAATATTAAAGGGAACGATGTTGCAATCTTAGACACACCTCCAGGGATGGCCTGTGAGTGGCCAGGGGTAAATTCTGAGCCGATGTATTGGAATCCTGTCTCAGGGCTCCTGCTAGCTGAGCGCACTCAGTGAGTTCCATAGGATCCTCACTGGCTCGCTCCTGGCTCCTGGCAAAGGAGCACACAAAGTCAGGGACTAAACGTTGCTGGTGCTCTATCCATTATGCATACAGATTTGGGACACAGCCAGGGACTAATTGCAGGGGCATTTTGTGAATGCAGTTTATAATCCAGAGATACCCTCTTGCCCAAATCTATAGTTAGGTCATGGGAGCACAGGCCTGTCAGTCAGATGGGTCTAATTTGGTTACATGGGTAGAGTTATTCTGCCTGAGTTATAATTTGAGACATAGAATAAGAAGGAGTGACTCATTCAACCATTATGTCCAATGGTACCTTCTGACGTCGAGGCAGATGAGCTCCGGGTCAGAGTCCCTGCCTGGCACCTAGGCTGAGGCCCTTGGAATAGAGGCTTCCAGGAGCTCAGCCGTCCTGCAGAGCCGCTGTGCACCTGGCTGGTTTTGTGCAGGATTAGGCTGAGGTGTCTACCAGCCAGCCTGTAATCCAGGCTATACACTGGATGATCAGTTGCCCCAGCCAAGCAGAGCATTTTCACTGGCTCATGCAAGGTCTCCTTCAAAGTGAGTCATCTGGAAACTGGCCTGGGGCTGAGTACCTGCTTTGCAGCAAGAGGTCATTTACCTTCCCCTCTCAGGGGAAGGAGAGGCCTGGCCCACATCCTCCGTTAGGGCCAGTAGACTCCAGTAGTTGTTTTGATTTCACCCTCTAATGTGACCAGCACTAGGAAGAGGGCCTCTTTGCTTTCTGTGAGAGCCACACCGGTGCATGAGTGCATCCCGGGGCTGTAATTTCAGTCTCCTGTGAAATTTGCATGAATTTGGTTTAACCAGCCTTTAGAACCTGCAGAAGGCGGCAAAACTGGTCATCTGGGTCATCGGCCTCATCCGGGTCGATGGAATCTGTGATCATAGTCTCTATTGTGTGGGTTTGGCCTCCTTGGAGGTTTTGCTCTGAGGGTCACATCACACCAACTGCCTTGATCATGTCACCAGCGCCTGGAAGATGGAGAGATGATTGAAAAATCAAAATGGCAAGTGGGGGGGGGGTATGTATCTGGTGAATACAAGCCTGACACCCTCTACAAGCGTGACACCCTCTCTCATGTCAAAGGAGTGGGTCCTCCCTGTCAGGGCTGCAGGGAGTTTTGCAGGGACTGGTTGTTGGTGTGCAGGGTTGAGACTTTAGGGCTGGGAATGAAGAGGTATTAGAGACTGGGGTGACTTTTTTTGTTAATTTTGGGGCCCACTTATTGTTTTAAAGCTTGGGGTGCAGCCGTTTGAGTAAGCTGTTGTACCTGTTTCTAAGTCCAGTCACTTGGCCCTAGGAAGATGGAAATTCTCGAAGATCTCGAATTCTAGAATCCAGGACTGGACACCGTGGGAGGTAAAATTGGTGCCCTCATCTGCATCGATGATGCCTAGTGGGCCGCTGGGGACAAGCCTCTGTCTGGCTCAGCAGGAGAATTCATAACGGGAAGCGATGTGTCCCCAGGAGGTGGCCGGTGTCATTCAGGGGTGTGCATACGCACTGGCTCCAGCAGAGGGCAGCAGCAGCCTGCTGAATTTGCCATCCCTTGTCGGGTCTGTCGCGGTGGGGTGTCCATGTGTCCCTACCTGGAAACTTTTTTTTGGGGGGGTGGGGTGAGGAGCAGTTATCTGCTGCCACTTTGGCTAAAGCCAGGGTGACGGGGAAACGCACCTGTCGGCCCGCGGGTGAGGGCTGCCCCTTCCCTGTGACATGACTCGCTCTGCTGGTGAGAACGGCCCCTCTGCAGCGAGAAGGCTTCAGGGCTGCGTCCATAACTCCAGGAGGGGGCGCATGCGGAGTTCAGGACCGGCGGTGGCGTCGGAAAAGGCGCCTGCAAGGCTGATACAATGTGTCTGCGGTGTTTGTGCACAGACACAAATGACTGTGATCAGCACGTGCAATGGTTGCTTGTCTCCAAATGGAAGCGCCCCACATAGGCGTCCCCTGAATCGGGAATCGCTCCCTTTGCCGCTGCCCAGACCGTCCTGTGAGTCTATTGACTGCTGCCCAGCACAGAGCCACCACTTCTGCGGGCGGGCCCTGGCCAGGCGCGTTCGCCGGGGTTTGGGACAGGCTCCCAGCGGCATGACCGGCGGCGGCGGCGCCTTCCAGCGGCCGCTCTGCAAGTGGCCGTGGTGCTGCCAGCGGTGAGAAACGCTGACTCCCTTTTCGTTTCAGACAGTTGGTCCCAGTGGGTTCCGCAAACGACCAGAGGGGCTGACGGGGGTGCGTGGGGGCCCCACTATGTCAGTGGGGAAGGGGCTGCCCATGGGAGAAGCCACATCCTCCGCTGACTTGGAAAAGCCTTTAACAGCAGCTCCCAGTGGTCAGTTGAGCCGCTGCTGGGTTGATTCCTTGACGCAAGGCAGGGTGGGGACTTGTGTGAAGCTGTTCAGGATGCAAGTCTGCCAATGTGTTGTCTCTCAAAGGACCCCATAGGTTAACAATTTTGGTGCTTAGGTGGCATGTGCCAAGTGGCTGTCTGGGGGAGAAAGACATTTGGCCCAGAACCTGGGGACACACAGACCTGACTGTGTTTAGTCCAGAGATGCCTCCAGCACCATCAGATGTCACCAGTGATTTGGCTCAGAAGTCTGAACCCAGAGGGACGAAGGGCAGGACCTGCTAATGGCTCACGGGTCCAGCTGTCAGGCAGTTTTGGGGGTTGGTCTCAATTGAAAGAAGTCAACTTGCGTGTAACAGCACAGTAGGCTTAAAGAGAACGGATAAGTGTGAGATGTCACCTCTGACAGGTGTGGTGCCTGCCATCATGCAGCAGGAGGCCTGATTGTGAGGAGCTGATGTTTTCCACCGGAGGATTTCAAGGCCCTCCGCTGACTACACCAGGACACTTGCAGAAGTGGTTAGTCTTTGGACCTTCCGTGGGACATCGACCTTATCGTCTCTGCTATAACTTGTTTCAAGCTCTAAGTCGCCCCAGACGGCACCCTCAGAAGCCTGCACAATGTCATAAATGGTTGGATTGAGAGAATTTAGATGTGTTCATATAGGTTATATGCCATGGCAGGGCTAGTTGCCTCACCCTGCTGTAGGTAAAGGTATCTTGGATGCTCTTGAAAATGAAAGCAAGTGGATATTATGAATCTTCATTTATCAAGAGAAACATGTTGGCTAAGTCTAGGACAGCCGAACAGGGCCCTTGAGGCCACTGGATATTATCTCTGCTGGATATTATCAAGAAAGTTGGGAGTGGGAGTTCCTGGTGGGACGCTGAGCATTTAAGTTTGGATAGTTGGTCATCGGTGGTTGGTTTTGACAGTGGTCAGAGAGAGCAGATTGTAAGGTAAGATGGCAGGTCTAGTGACCGCGGTGTCAAGTGTATCTCTACGAAGGGCTACAGGCCTCCTGTACTTTGCTTCAGTCAATAGTGTATTGTATTTAACATTTTCACTAGAGGAGGCAATTGGACAGGTTCCCATTTGGCACCTCCCACGAGAAAGGTCAGGAATTTGGGTTTATTCCACCAGGCCTGTTGCTGCCTGAGGGTATTCATACCTGTAATAGGAAAAGAGAGCTGGGGGCAACTGTGTTGATGACAATGGATATTTCTGGCTGAATTGGCACACCCTTACAGTTTTCCCTGCCATGTCTTGCAGACTTTGGTGTTCCTGTGGGGAATTTAAAAGGGTTACCTGCAAAGACTGTGACTTGCGATCCTGTGTCTAATGCAGCTGGGAATGCCTCTTTACTACCTTGATCCCAAATGACCACTGGAGTCATAAGAGAGTGATTGTCCCCAGAAGGTGAGCCAGGGGGTTGCCCAGAACTGAGGGCAATGCTCTGACAGTTTGCCAAGCTGGCAGGTTGGAGAAGTTGTTTGGTGACAAAGGAGGCCTGAGGACGCTCTGAAGTTCCCTGGGCCATGAGGCTGGACTTGGGAGTGAGGGAATCACATGCTTTAAGGAGAAGAGCTTGCAGACATAAGATCACGAGGGACCTTCAGCTGGTGGAGCTGCCAGTATCTGGCTCCCTGCTATTAGAGTTGTGCCAGGTGTTTCTCCCCAGCGGGCATGGCATGGGGGCTCCAGGGATAGGAGGCAGGAAGGTTGTAGGGCTAAGCATCCAGATGGCCTTGAGTTGTGGGCCACCTCAGAATTGTAAGAGCTAGGTGTCCGGGTGAGCATCCCCTTTACGGAAGGATTGTTGATTCCTCCAGCACCTCCTGAAGAGTAAAGGACGTCCCCCCGCGAAGTGGAGAAGGACATCCTTGTAATTCAGTAGGTCTCCCTGTAAGGAGAATTCTCTGGATTTGGGGTCAATTAGGGCCTCTTCAGAATTTGAGATGAAATCCAGATCCTCTGGGTTGCTATGTTCAAAGAAGTGATAGAGCCATTGGACCACACCAATCCTGTGGAGTAGAGTTGGGCTTCGTTCATCTAGTGTCTTTCATTGGCTTTGAGACTTTGAGGTAGAAGGGACCATGGAATGGTGGGATCAGTGCCAAGCGACAAACAGGGCTTGTGTTAGCAGAGGAAGGGACTCTCCCTCTATGTCTTTAGGACAGGTGTCTTGGGGTTTGGACTCTGCCTCACCATTAGAATCTTGGGCTGTGGTGTTGGAATTGTCCACAGAGACAGTGTTTGTTTAGACTTTGGTGGGCTTAGTTGTATGTGTCCCTGGTGGCCCCTCCTGGGTGGGCGGGTGGGGTCACCATTATCTCTCAAGAATTTGACCCTCAAGTCCTGGGGATTATACATTTTGAGATCTTTGGAAATATAGGCTAGTTGCTTCATTTCTGTGTAGTGAACAGCAGCAGAGCCAGTTGTAGCTCTGTCAATAGTCCCCTTTTCTCCCTCCTACTCATATAAAGTCTTCTAAAATATTTTGAATCTCAAGACATAACATTTTGAGTTTCTGTTTCTAATTCTCTATACGCCTCTACTGATTTGTTCTTACAGATTGTTACTGGTACCATCTGCACTGGACAGCCCCAGAGGCCAGACTTTTAAATGGCTGCTTTCCTCTTCAGGGTACCCACAGGGACCTCACTAAGGCTGGGGTCAGCTTCACGAGCATGATAATGGTCTAGGCCTGGCCCCTAGACCCTAAGGGCATAGAACCCATGATTTGACATGCTGGCATGCTCTGGCATCAAGTAGGACCCAGGCCACTTCTACAGGTGTTTTCTACTTAAGGAAGAGCTTGCTAACTTCCTGGAACATTTCAGTGGCACTGGCAGCTGGTGCTCAGTCCATTTATATTGGGCCATCAGACCTTGTGCTGCCATGCCCACCAAGGGCTGGAACCCGTGATGTTCCACAGAGTCTGTGGGCGGTGGGGGGGAGGGTGCGGCAGCAACGAAGTTTGCCATTCACGTACCCCAGTTGTTAACTAACACAATGGGATTTTGTGAAAGTCCTATCTAATTCACCTAAACTTTGGCTGTTGGGTCTGTGCATAGAGTTGAAAAATACACCCAAAGTCTTACCCATTGAGAAAATTCACCCTCTGTGGTGCATTCACAGTTGGAAGATATATCCATTGAAACTCGAGCCAGCTCAGATGAGCAATCCTCCAAGATTTTGGAGGACCCTGGTTATTACTGGCTGTTCTTTGAGGTATGAAAGGAGGACAACACGCTCCACAGGTAATATGCTTCAGCTGGAAGAAAGGCCAGCCATGATGGACCCCTCCTAGATAGAAATATCCACCTTGCTAAAAAGTCATTCAGTCAAAAAACCGTCCCCCACTTCAGTTGCCAGCAGGACTCTAACATCTCATTTATCAAGCCGATAGCTTTCACTGTGGGTGAGTTACTGTTGGTTGAGGGAGCACACAGTGCAGGCGGTGAGCTGTGGTTCACTGAAAGACCACCAGACAAGCGGAAACAGAGAAGTGTACTGCCCACGGATCTGGAGGACGTATGTAGCACACCTTGAAGGGTAACAAGGGGACATCGGTTCAGGGTACAGACAGAGAGGACAACAGAACTTGAGGTACATAGTTTATTAGGTCATTGGATGGAAGTTTTTGATTTTCTTAGGCTAAGGCTGGGTTGGTCATTTTAAGCCAAAAGAGTCAGGTTTTGGTAAAACCCAATGAGGTCTTCTCTAAGGCACACGAAAGACATACAGGTGCTGGGAGGTAGGGGAGACTGCTGACCACTAGGGCTGTTATGGGAATCTTATCAAGAACTTATTCTTCCCTGTGACTCTACATCTGTTATTTAGAGCCTGTGCTTGCTTGAGGGGCTCATGTCAACTTAAGATCCCTGCAGGCAATTTGGTCAAAAATAAAGAATGCCAAGGCAGAAATATGGAATAACTAAAAGCTAAACTCTGGACAAGCCCTCATGCATAGCTTCCTGAAATGACAGAATGCTTCTGCAGTTTCTTCAAGGTCTTCCAGACATTAGTACTTTCAAAAGGTATTTATTTGCAACTTAGAAGAGTAATCAACTTTCCTACAACTTATTCTCTAAGAACAAGCAGAGATTAACGATTTCACCGGCAATGAATAAATACCAGCTTATCTTCAAAAGCCACTTGGTTGGTACAGGCATGGGATCTGAAGGCGGGTGGAAGCAGCTTGCGGAGCAGGGAGAGAAGCTGGTAGAGTCAGGTGCAGCAGCTGCGGCCGCAGAGCTGGCAGAGGAGTCCATAGCTGCTGGAAACTGAGTTAAGGGGGGCATGAACAAGGGAAATACCCGCACCAGGGTGTTAGAGCTCTCCATGGGGAAGGGAGGAAAGTGCTGTACAGGCTGTGGAATTTGATACCATTTTCAAAAACACTAGAATTGACAACACCGCATATAGATGGAATTGCACTGAACTTTTCCTTTCACAGCAGCTTCCTTTGCACAGCAGATTGGAGCTGGGCTGCCAGCATCTGAGACCGATGTGCAACAGTTGATCTCAGTGAACAAAAGTGGGCCTGGTTGCTCACAGGAGGAAAAGGAGGCACCTTGAAACCCAGTGCCTGGGAAGAGCTCTCCCCACCACCAAAATTGTAACCAGCAAGCCTGTCTTTTTGCCCTTCCCTCCTTCACTCCCTGAAGCCCAAATAAACAAAACATAAAGGCAAAGCTAATGTCCTAGTACCATGTAGTAAATAGAGAAGGCAAGCCATGCCAAAATCTAAATCACCAAAAAAACAGATCGTGAATGGCTCAAAGAGAGCAAGAAACCTTTATTTTTTTCCCAGAGAAAATATCTAAAAACAATGTATGGGAAACCTAACATACAAAGAATTAAGAACAGCAAGAATGAAGAAATGAAATTAATTACAGGATTCATCATTAACCATTCAAAGTCAAGTCCGAGCTCTCAGAAAAGGAGTGATAGAGGATAAGAATTTCTTTACCAAATAGATCTAAGCTCTTAAGAAAGCCCAACAGAGATGTTAGATATTAAGAAAACAGTCAAATGTGAAGACAGATGTGAACATTTTCACAAACTGGCTTAATCTTGCAGAGGAACAAATCTTAAATATTTAAGATAAAAGTGCAGAAATGATTATCATAGAAGAAGAAAGAGAAACTAGATGTACGAAAAATGAAGACATTCTATATGAACTATCAGATTTTAAGAGAATAAATATAAGAATGCTGGGCATCCTGGAAGGTGAAGAGAGAAAGAAGGGAGTAGGGAATTTGTTTAAGTACTAAGAACTGAGGACTTTCTGAACCTGGCATAAGAGCTAAGCAAGGTCGTCCAAGATGCTGAATTACTAAATTCAAAAATAACTACATCAAGAGATATCACTGTAAAATTATCAAAAGTCAACAATAAAGAAAAATTACTAGAAGCTGAAAAATTATCATTCGAACATGATGGAGTAATAAAGGTCTTAGTTAATAGGCTTCTGCAATGCTAGATTTGCCTTTCAAAAGAAGCTAAAAGATGTTTTTCAACATGGAATAAAGGAACAAAGATTTACTAACATTGAGAAAGCTAATAAATGACAAGTAGAATCATAAGCACATATAGAACTAATAGGAGACAATAAGGACACATTAAAGGGGGAAGGAAAAACAGACTGTGTATAGACAAACAACAATGAGTTAATATAAGCTAAGACTGCCTTATTTTAGCAAAGTTGGATACAATTCCCATCATAACCACCAAATAAACTTGAAGAGATACATAGCATACATGTAGATAAAATGAAGAGAACCATCATCAAAAAGGATAAAATGCCTGAGAATAAACTTGGCAAAGGAGGCAAAAGACTGGCACACTGAAAGCTGCAAGACACTGTTAGGAGAAATAGAAGAAGGTATATGAAGAGATGGATGATATCCTATGCTCATTAATGTGAAGAATTAACATAGTTAAAATGGCCATTTTTGCTAAACCAATAAACAAAGTCAATGCGGTATCTATTGAAATCTGAGTGACATTTTTCAAGGAAATAGAAAACACAATACTAAAACTTGTATGGAACAACAAAAAAACTTGAATAACCAAAGTGATCTTCAGAAAAAAAAGGAAAAGACAAGGAAAAACAAGAAGACTCGTTCAACCTTATCTCAAACTATACTGCAGTACTATTGTCATCAAAACAGTAAGGCACGGGAATGAAAACAGACACACAGACCCAATGGGATAAAATTGAGAGCCCAGAAATAAAACCAAACATATATGGACAGTTAATGTACAATAAAGGAGCCAGGAACTTATAATGGAGGAGAGTCTCTTTGACAAATGATGCTGAGAAAATTGGACAGATATCTCCAAAAAATGAAACTAGATCACTCATTATACCCATACAAACATCTAAAAATTTAATAATGCAAAATGAATTAAAAATTGGTTGTAAGAACTGAAACCATAAAATACACAAAGGGAAACACTGGTGATACACAGCACAGCACTTTAGAGAAAGCTTTAGGGATGGACACCAAAGGCAAAGGAAGCAAAATGAGAATTAAACAAATGTAACTTCATCAAATTAAAAAATTTTATACAATGAAAGAAATCACCACTAAAATGAAAAGACAACCTATGGCGTGGGGGATTTTTTTTTTCAGATCACACATCAGACAAGAAGATTTAAATATATAAAAACATATAAAAAGCTCATACACTTCAAAACAACAAAAAACAGACAACCCATTCAAAAATGGGCAGAGTTTTAGAACACACACCTCTCCAAAGAAGATACACAGTTCATAAACACATGGAAAACTGTTCTACATCACTTATCATCAGGGAAATGAAAACCACAATGAGATATGAGCTCACACCTGCAAGAGGGGTCTATATCAAGACTACAAACAGCCGTGTTGGTGAGGATGTGTAGAAATGCAGAGCTCTCTTACACTATTGGTAGGAATATAGATTAGTGCAACCTCTATGGAAAACTGTATGGAGAGTTTGCAAAAAAATAAATAAATAAAATTTCCATTTGATCCGGCAATTCCTCTTTTAGGTACCTATCCAAAGAATACAAAAACACTAATCAAAGAAGACATCTGCACCCTTAGGTTCACAGCAGCACAATTCACAATAGCCAAGACAAGGAAACAACATAAATGCCCACTGACAGATGACTGGATAAGGAAGTTGTGTTATTTATACTCAATTTATACAGTTATCAAAAAAGATCAAATTATGAATTTTATCAGAACAAAGATGGAACTTGAGGTAATTGTACAAGTGAAATAAAAAGGAAAAATCTGGGAGTTTTCACTCATGTATGGGATATAAAGAAACAAATGATAAAAGCACAATGCACTCAGGCCGCTGAGACAAGACTGGTTCCTAAAGGAAGGGGCAGGACGAGGGACCCTGGACTTGAAGAAATAAAAATGATAAAAGTGATGGGCACCAGAATTCTGGTGGTGGATGTGGTGTGATAGACACATTGACTGAGTTATGAATGTATTTGCCTAAAACTTATAAAGTATTGTAAACAAATGTAGAAATATAAAGAAACCCATGAATCACAGAGACGGTAAAAAAAAAAAAAATCAATGGCTGCCAGAATCCAGTTAGGGAAAGAGGGACAAATAGTTGCAGCACACAGGATTTTGGTGGGCAGTGAAAATACTCTAAGTTATCCCATGATGGTGGATATACGTCATTGCAAATTTACCAAAATCAGGCAGCATATAGTACCAAGAGTAACCCTAATGCAAAAAATGGACTTCGGGGGGTAATAGCCTGTCGTTCAGGCTCCTTGGAAATACTAGCTCCTGAGGGGTGTTGATAGTGGAGCAGACGGTGTGTGTGAGAGGGCAGGAGCTTCCTAGAACTTTCCACACTTTATGCTCAATGAATGACTCGAAAATTGCTGTAAAACAAACTCAATTTAGAACAAGAATTTAAAAAGTGAACAGGGCACAATAAAAAGACACAGCAAACACCGTGGTCAATGGTGTAAGACTGAATGCTTCCCTCAAAATTCAGGAGCAATCCCAGTATGTCTAGCTTGCACTTCTTTTCAAAATTGTACTGGAAATTCTAGCCAGGAAAAGTATGTAAGGAAAAGTATGTAAGAAAAAGTCATAACAGACATCCAGATTGGAAAGAAATCAAACTACATAGGGTGACAAAATCTTATATGTAGAAAAGCCTAAGGATTCATTAAAATCTGTTCAATGAGTTTTGCAAAATTTCAGAGTGTTTGATAAATTACAATGTTGCTCTTTCTATACACTAGCAACAAACCAAAATATAATAGAAAAGACAACATTTCCAATAAGATCAAAAGACACAAAACATTTGGAGAATATAGCTAATGAAAGCAATGTCAGACTAATCTGAAAATTATAAAATGATGTTGAAAAAGATGTCAGCATTTGAGGAAACATCTCATACTTTTGTTTCAGAAGGCTTAATATTGTCACGACACACCAATTTACATGTAGATTCAACCCAACTCTTCTCATGATCCGTACAGGTCTTTGTTTAGAAGCTGGCAAGCTGTTTTCAGCATTAATGTGAACATTTGAAAAAAATAGATGAGGCAAAACCTTAAAAAGAATAGCAAACTGGCTACCCTTTGATTAATTTATCATTTTTTAAACCCACTACAAAGGTATAGTAACTGTGAGTTTGGCATAAACATATTCCAAACATATAGAAAAATAAATATGACTTATAGACAAAGAAGTAGATATTGCATGTCCTGGTGGAGCAGTGGTTGGTTTGGTCGGCCGCCTTTGGTCGAAGTGGTCCGCATAGATCCCAAGGGTTCTTGTCCGCATCCTGAGACCAGGGAAAACAGCCAGGAGGAACAACTAAATAAGATAAATAAAAGTTGTTTTTCCTCCTCTCTCTTCCTGCCTGCCTTTGCTCGCCCTCATTCTTGCCTGTACCTTTCCTTGAAAAAAAAAAACCAAAAACTAGATTTGAGAGAGACGGATTAAACTTAACATTATGGTTGATTACTTTTCAATAAACGGGTTAAGAAAATTCACAGAAGGAAAGAAAAGTCTTCAAAGAATAGGGCTGAGACACCTGGATATCTTATGCAATAAATGAATTTGATCTGTGTCTCATACCATAAGCAACAATGAGCTCAAACTGAACCATCACTTAAATGTAAAACTCACTTAAATGTAAAACTCTTAAAGCATAAATCTTCATGCTTTTGGATTGTGTGATGACCTCTTAAATACAACACCAAAAGAATAACTGATGAAAAAACAAACTTTGGTGGTTTGAACTTCAACAAAGTTAAAATTTTGTGCTTCAAGAAAGCAAAAAGATAACTCACAAAATGATAGGAAATGCTTGTAAATCATATATCTTTTAAGAGACTTGTAGCCAGAAAGTATAATATATTCTTGTATCTAAACAATAAACAATGAATCCAATTTTAATGTGAAAATTATGCCAATGCACTTTTTCATAAACATGATGTGTCAATGATCAATTAGCATATAAAATTATGTCCTATGTCATTAACCTCTAGGAAAATGCAAATAAAAGCACAGTAAGATATCATTTCACAAATGCTAGGACAGTTATAATAGAACAATAAGTGCTGGTGGGATTGTGAAGAATTTGGAACTTTCATGCATTGCTGTTGACAAAGAGAAAGGGGTCAGGCACAAGGGAAAACAGTCTAGAAGTTTCTCAGAGGGTTAAGGAATTCCCATGTTAGAGCAGTTTCTCTTGTATGTAGATGCCCAAGAAAACGGAATCATCACATATTCGCCCAGAGGTGTCTGTGAAACATCACACAAGCATTACCGGTAACAGCCCTAAGTGGAGGTGACCCAAATTTCCATTCACTGGTCAGTGGATGAGCCAACATGTAGCATATCCATACAAAGATAAATAGTTAGTCGTGAAAGAGAATGAAAGACTGGCAAATGCTATCACATAGATGGACCTTGAAAACATTATGTGAAGTGGAAAAAAAAGTGGAAGAAGACAGTGACGAAGGTCCATGTACTTCATGACTTGATTTCATGAAACATGGGCACTAGGCCAGCTTATACAGACAGAGGTGGATGCATGGTCATCAACACTCGGGGTGGAGGTGCCAGTGGGGCATGACTTCTGATGGCTACGGGCTTGTTTCATGGGGATGAACTGCTCCGTCACAAGACTAGTGATGGATATACAACTCTGTGAATGACAAAAACCCTTGGAATCGGACATTTTAAAAGAGTGAGTTATATGGTATTACATATATCTGAGTAAGACTTCAAAAGAACAATTTTTCTATTTCTATGCACATCATGAGTGCTATCACACAATGTCTGTCCTCCTTGAACGTCATAAATTAAACAACACTAAGCAGAGAGAGAGAGAGAGAGAGAGAGAGAGAGAGAGAGAGAGAGAGAGAGAGAAACACTCCTTCAAACAACTATGGACTCTTAGTGGTGGGAGACAGAGTCCCATCAGGGGTCACCGAAGTGATGGGGAGGGGTGGGGAAAATGAGATGAAGGGAATCGCCTGTAAAAGAAGGGAGGAAAATGGGGGGATATTGGTAAGCCTACTGTGCTGTATGTAAACGTGAAAAACCACTATGTTTACCTCAAAACAATTGAATGTCAAATTGCAATATCCCTTCAATAAAAAAAGAACAAGTTTTTAAAAACTGGAATAATTTAAAATAATTTCATTGTTTCTCTTGTTTATATTCTTAGTCACATTAGGACGCTGTGAACGCACCTCACCCACCACCAGAGCTCTGCTGCCTTCACCTCCACCTTATTCCCCCCTTCCGTCCCGCCCCCTCCAGTGCCCTACTAACCACAGGGCTTGTCTATTTGCTTATTTGCTGTTTTATGTTCCACATATGAATGACACCACCCTGCACTTCTTTTTTCCTTTCTGACTTCCTTCTCTTAACATGATCCCCTCCAGTTCCATCTAGGTTGTCACAAAGGGCTTGATTTTGTTTTTGTTTTTGTTTTTTAACACCTTCTTTATCTAGTCAAAAAGAAGATTTTTTTTGACTTAGTATTTATTGAGGAACTGTAACATATAAATAATAGTAACCCAAGCCCATATGAAGGTTCCCCATTCATCAGCTACATGACAACGCACTCTGCCTGCCACCAAATTACCCCCAGCTCCCCGCCCCCGCCACCCCTCCACACAGGTCACCTCAGTTCTTTCGTGAGTGTCTAACCCTTGGTTTTTGTTTTTGCTTTGTTCTTTTAAAGTCCACATATGAATGAGATCATCTGGTGTTTGTCTTTTTCCTTCTGACATACTTCACTTAGCAAAATCCCTTCTAGTTCCATTTGTGTTATTGCAAATGATGGGATTTCATCGAAGAATTTTTTTTAAGAAGAAACATTTTTTATTTTATTTTTATTTGGTTGTTCACACTAATTGTCCCCCACCCCCACCCCCACCCCCACTGCAGACCCGGGACTCAAAGCAGGGGTATGTGGCCTTACACTCTTTTGGAGGCAATTGCATAGAAAGGTCCAATTAAATATTATTGTAGTAGATCAATAAACCTGTACAAATAAACTTCTTTATGAGTTCGCCATGGGCTAGACCTCTGTCTTCCATCCCTACTCACCTCGCTTCCATTTCGAGCAACTTCTTTTCAGTGTGAATTCATGGTTTAATTTGACCTGAACAGAAGGTCACTTACCCACAGTGAAGAATTTCACTTGCTTTCATTTAACTCAGGGTCCTCTTCATGACCTCTTTTCAACAAAATTTGGTACCAAACAAGCAAACCCCCTCCTTTCAGTACTCTTTACAGAAAAAAGTTTCACTTTCGAGCCTCAAAAATGATACATTCTTGATAGGGCTGCAAACAACTTAGTGGGTTGATTTAGTTTTATTTACAGAGAGGCGGAGGGTCAAAGTCCCTTGTGACCTCTGGGCATTGCTGACCAAAAGAATTTTCACAAAGTAGAACTTTAACCAGTTTTATTTATCAGCAGCTGGACACACCTTATGCAGTATTTCTGTCTGTGACCTTAAAGAAGGAAGCTCCCTACTGCTCCCCCAAACCGCTTGGAGAAACAGGGGCCAGGCCTGTGGCAGAGGTGAGCCAGCCACTGAGGAGGAAGTGGGGCTGGGATCAACATTTAGGGTGACATCGTGGAAGAAAACATTTTCTTTCTTTGAACTTTCTAGTAGACGTTGTGCCTGCTCTTGGGGGTCAGCTGCGCTGCCTCCATGGCCTTTGGGGTGCTCCTGGATCAAGCCGGAGGCATGGGGCGATTCCAGATCCTTCAGGCCATCGTGCTTTGCATCTCCAGCTTCATAGTGTTCCCTCATATTCTACTGGAGAACTTCACTGCAGCCGTCCCTGGTCACCGCTGCTGGGTCCACATCCTGGACAATGACACTCTCTCTGCTAATGGTACTGGGATCCTCAGCCAAGACTCTCTCCTAAGAGTCTCCATCCCCCTGGACCCCAACGGGAGACCAGAGAAATGCCGTCGCTTCGTCCACCCCCAGTGGCAGCTCCTTGACCTGAATGGGACCTACCCCAACAGCAGTGAGCTGGACACGGAGCCCTGCGTGGACGGCTGGGTGTATGACCGAAGCTCCTTCCCCTCCACCGTCGTGACTGAAGTGAGAGGTGCCATTTGCGCAAGTGGTCTGGATGCTTAGAGATGGCACAGGTGACAAGCCTGCTCCTAACCTTCAGTCTCTGTGTAGATACTCATCTTCCTTCCTCCAGCAAATATTAATTACTGCTCTGTTAAATGCCGAGTGCCTGCAGAGATGAAGAGACTAATGGACTCA
>RJWH01005131.1:0-84889 GCA_004363575.1 Solenodon paradoxus | reverse complement strand
GGGGGAGGGGCAGGGGTGCTGACTTGGGGGAGGGGCAGGGATGCTGACTTGGGGAACTTGCTGTCCCCTCTAACTGTGATGAAGTCAGTTTGAAGCCAGTATTGAATATCTGGCTTTAGTTTGGACGTGGTGTGTCTACAAGGTAAACAGAGCCGAAGGAACTGCAGGTGAGGCCTGAGCTGAGTTCCCACTCCATCTGCTCTCAGAGTCTCATGCTCACGAAGCTCTGTCCTGCAAGCAGGCATGCGGCCCCAAGAAAGTTCTGAATGAACAGCTCTGGCAATGCTCGACCCTCCTGAAGCATGGTTTGGAGACCTGCGAGTAGGGAGAGCCGGGCTTTAGGAAACCCCAGGAAATCGTGGCTCACCATTCTGTCTCACAGCTCAGTGCTAAACAGACTGTGTTTGCACCTCTGCGAGGAGACAGACTGAGCAATGGCCGGAGAGCTGGCACAGTGACACTCAGAATCCTAGGACTCCTTCTGGGGTGAGCGGCTCAGCCTGTCTGTCCCGGCTGCTGTGCGGCTTGGAAGCCCTGCAAACGTCTTTGCAGGGCGCCTGGTCCATGCGGTGTGTTTGGAAAGGAGGGAGCAGTTGCTATGGCCTCGTTCCAGCAGCTCCCGCAGACCTTCCACCCAGGTGCCCAGCCTGGCCCTGCTTGGTACCCGCAAGAGCTGCATCCCTCGTAAAATTAGTCGGAGGCGATCCCCTTGCTCGCCTGATACAGTCAGGTGCGTTTCTATCTTGTGACTGTGTGACAGGGCACCATAAATTTGGTGACTTAAAACAACAAAAATTTATATACTCACAACACTGGAGGCCAGAAGTCCAAAATCAATGGCCTTGGCCTCAAGCCAGGATGCCAGCAGGGCCGTGCGGCTGCACCCCACCCCCCAGCTCACAGGAGCGCTGTTCCGCGCCTCCTTCAGCCTCCCACACGGCCAGGCTGTGGCCCTTTCACTCCGTTTCTGCCTCCGAGGCTTCGTGGCCTTCTCCTGGCTGTTAGAAAACTCTCCAGCTGCCTGGGATTCCATTTAAGCGCCATCTAATAGTCTCCCCATCTCAGGATCCTTAAACTGATCAACTTGAAAAGACCCTTTTTCCTTAAAAAGTCTCATCACATGTTACGGGATAACATGACTCTCTGCATCGTCATCATTGATGAGGTTTGCTTTTCTGTCTGTATTTGGTGGGAGATTTTTGATGATGCCGCCTGAACTGCTCATTGTTGGAGTCTCACGAGACCTGCCGTACCAGTGCCCACTCCCTCAGGGAGGGCATCGCCAGGACCCACTCAGCTCTGCCCCACACCTGGCTCTTTGAGGATTCCTGTCTTGTGAGTGCTCTTGTCAGACACAGAGCCAGTTTTGGGTTTGAATCGGAGAAGGTTTTGGCCTCACAAAGGGAGGCGCCTCTGGAGACATGAGGTTTTGGGGCCACAGCGGGGCCTGTCACTGCTCCACTTCTTCCAGCTCGCCTCTTTGAAAAGTTCTGGAAAAGCAATGTATTTTTTCAGTGGAATCTAGGAATTCTTTTACAAAGAATGAAACAAAACGTAGTTGTTGACCAGTTTTGTTTGAATTCAAGTAACCCCCAGACTGTGGAACTGAATGACAAATTTGAGGGGCGGGGGTGGCAGCGAGCACAAAAATAGCCTGACTCACATTAGAAATTCAGTGAGAAGCAAAGCAGTGTAGTGTGATCATGTCATCGGCGGAAGCAACGGGAGCTGTACACTGTTCTCATCTCTTGTATTTAGTATATCCGATGTATTTACTATCGCTTTCCTCGCAAAGGCTACACGACACTCAGCAAGCAGACAGCATTTTCCATCAGAGCAGGATTTGAAGCCCCAGGAAATCTGATGGGTTCATTCATTCATTTATTCATGAACCGGTTCATTGACCTGTTATTTAATGAGGGCCTACTGCTGAATCTAGAACGTGAGACAACATGCAGAGGAAAACAGGTGTTAAGATGGCTCGATTTCTTCTACCCTTATCCTAAAAACAAAGAGGAGGTTCGCAAGGGTCGTGCAAAGGGACGATTGTTAGATTTGCATCGGAAATAATCACTTAATTGGAGACCAGACTGAGCAGGGAGGGACCTCAGTGTAGGGAGGAGGAGAGGGTCGCTGGGACCAGACTGGTGGTGCTGGAGCGAGGCGCCGGAGCTGAGAGGTATTTACAAGGGAAAGTCTGTGGAAGCGGGTGCTGGACTAGCTCTGAGTGGTGTGACCGAAAGTCTCAATTCAGTGGGAAGGATTTGTTCACACCTGTTGGCTCCATATAATCAGCAAGTCTTCCTTTTACCCCCATAACGACCTGGTGTGACCAGTAAACAGTGTGGCCATCCCACGTATGACGTACGAGAGCGAGTCCAGCGTGAAGCCTGGGGCTCTGTCTTGTGCTGAAAGGGTGAAAGGGTGGCGGTGACATTACCTGAAATGGGACAGGAGACAGTCCTGCTGCACATTTCCGCTGGGAATCCAGTCGACGCTTCTGCAGACATGAGAGCATGGCATTTGCCAGGTCGATGTCACTGCCCTCCATGTGGGTAAGGAGAGGTGCCACCCACCACCTTGGGTGGTCCTACTGGTTCCACAAGGTCAACCCGGCTTCCTGGTGGCCATGGCTGCATGTCCCTAGCACCTTGTCAGGCAGGAGACCCATGCTGGCCTCGTGGGCATTGCTCTGCACTCCTCATTGGTTAGTGGGGTGGGCACATGCATGCCTCCAGGCCACGGGGGGCGTGGAGAGGATTCCAAGGGCAGCCCTGAGTGTGAGGGCCAGCAAGTCAGTGGGCCCCAGGGCCCGACTATGGTGGCTGAGGCTGCCAAGAGGAGGAGAGCCAGGGAACAAGAGCGGTTTCCTGTTTCCTGCCCTTACACTCCTGAGTCTACACTTGTTTGCCACTCAGCCACCTCCTCCCTGTCATGTCTGGTCCCTGCGTGGCTGCGCTGGGGCAAATCCTCCACGTTGCAGCTCGCCCGGGCCCTCTGGCCAGTCTGACAGCTCCCAAGAGTCTTCTGCCCTCCAGGGCCCCCCCACGGCACTGGGCTCCCCTTGGAGCAGGCCCCCAGGGGTTGCCAGCCAGGGTCTCAGGTGTCTCCACAAGGCTGAGCTCTTCACAGGGACGGGTGTCTCTTTCTAGAACCACCAGCTCATGACGTGAAGAGCCAGCTGTGTTTGATCGTGTTTCTATGGGGGTTGGTTATTCTTTTATCAGTTGGTGGGATCTTTTTGTAGAACAGGCATAGTAACTTTTGTCCTATGTATGTGCTAAAAATATTTTTCCAATCTAGTATCAATTTTGACTGGGGTTGTGGTATCTGCCATCTATGTAATATATGCATATACATATGTAATATCTTTGTATATGTGTATGGATCTATACATAATATACCTGTGAAAGCTGATCTGTTTGCACATGTGCTCTTAGTTACCCACTGATTTCCCATCAAGGTCAATAAGGTCCCCATGTGCCTCGTCCATTTGCCCTGATCTTACTCTATTTTCTTTGCATTTAGATCTTTAATAATTCAGAACAGAGCACCATATTTTAACATTACGCTCAAACACAGCTTATAAAAGCTTTTAACAGAATTTGATATTTTTTAAACAAATCACTCCCAGCTAGCACCCTTCTGTGAAAATATTGTGTATCTTACAGGAAAGCAAGATTCTGAACAGAATTAAAACGCTCTACTTTTGCAATATTTATTAGAGATGTTATCCTTCCTCATGTGTAGTTTTATATATGAAGCGAATGAGCTCCTGGCCCCCTGGTCATGGGATTTCTGCCCAGTTTTATTCCAGTACGCACACAGGCACCCCTTGTTCAGAGTCCACTCCCAGCAGGTGCCAGACCCCAGGCAGCCCCCTCGCCATGCCCACCGGAAGTCAGTGTCCCATCCCTGCATCCAGTGCACCAGCGCATGGAAAGACACCCAGAGGGCTCAACTTAGCCCTTCCTTTTGGTTTTGGGTTTGACTTTTCTATTTAAAGGCGTCTCCTATTCATAGTAACAAAATAACAACAAAAAGTGATGTAAGTAAACCGCTCCAGCTCCGGGAACTGGGGTGAAATTCCCCACTCCATCTGGGAATTCCCACTCCACCCCGCCTCTGTCCCGGGATGGGCTGGGGCGCCCTGGGAGGAGGTGGCCTCGGCGCTGGGACAGGCGTTCCAGCACCCCTAGGGGACGTGGGGCCTCCTGCTAGGGAGCTGCAGGGGACAAGTGGACACTCTGGACCCCAGCCGCGTGCCCAGGTTGCCGGTGGTGGCTGACCCTTGCCGCTGTGCAGGAAGTTGGGGTGACGCTCCCCGCGCGGGCAGAGCCAGGCAGGTGTCCCCTGGGGTCTGCCCGGCAGCTGGAGGATGTGGAGAGGATGTCTGCGTCTGCTCCAGCGCTCCTCGCCTAGTCTTTGTCCAGAAATAGGCACGCACTGAGGAAGTCGCTGGGTTCCAGATGGCAATTGTCCCAGAAACGCAGGTGCCCTGCTCCGTGCGGACATGCACGCCTCTTTGGGGAGCAGTCTCCACGCGGCGCACAAGTCTGACTTGGGAAGACATCAGTTTGCAGTGGGCGGAGACTATCCCAGGTGGAGAGGAAGGTGGGCATCGACCAGCTTTGCTTTCCTGAAACCCCCAGGACGTGGTGGTGAGGACGTTTAGTTTCCTAGATGGAGGCCCCACAAAGCCAGGGCACCCCTCCTGCTCAGAGCCTGGCGCCCGCCTGCGAAGAGCCTGCTACCCCCACCTGTGGGAGCTGGCGGATGGAAACAACCAATGTGAGCAACTCAGTAAAAATAAACTTCCTCCCCTCTCTTCCTGCCCACCTGCCTACTCACCTTCGTTCCTACGGGCACCTTCCCTTTCAAAAGAAAAGAAAAAGAAAAATTTACTAGAAGAGAGACTATAAGGAGAAGGAAAAGCCCCACCCTGTCTCTGGGCCAGCACAGGGCACTGACCCATCCACACCTGTCCCAGTGACACTCAGAAACCTCACCGGTACCCACCTCCGGCTCCTTTACGTAACCGTGTAGCAGGAACATTTCCGCGTTTTAGCTGCCATTCTTCCCACAGACATTTCAGTTGCGTTTTAAAACAGCTTCTCTCTAGTGACGTGTCTGCCTTGTCTTCCACACATCCCGTTGGGGAGTTACCAGTTCGGTTGCCTTAGTTCTGCGCTGTAAATCACGGGAAGATTAACCGCTGTCCTGAACGGTTTCAGCTTTTCTTTGGGTGCATTTGCAGAACAGATACTGGATCAGAAAGTATGAACGTGCCTGGCGCTCTTGATTCCAAGTCTCAGATTCTCCCCCAGAAGCGTTAGGCAGTTCGCGGTCATGTTTGCAGTTCGCAGTCATGTTTGCAGTTTCCGACCCCAAGGAATCATGCCAACACAGCTGCGGGTGATCTGACCCCCCGACTTAGTAGTATCTCACCTGCTTCTAGTCAACCTGTCTTGATTCCTTATTATTCAGGGACATGAACCTCTTGTCTTTTATATTTGCTATTAGTATTTTCTCACTTTTACTTTATAAAGAAAAATTTAAATTGTAGATATAGAACCAAACATACTGTATTTTAAATGTAAGCTGGATCACAGCCCGCATCCATCCCAAGGACCAGGGTTTGTGTCCCAGGGCTGCAGGGAACAACCAAGATGTCCAACTAAAATCAAATCAAATACAACGAAGAATGCTTCTTCCTCCTCCATCTCTGCCTGCTTGCATACCTGCCTACATTTCTGCCTGCACTTCTCCTGCAAAAAAAAATTAAGCTAGTCTATTTTTTCCAGGTTTCTTAATGGTTTTCTTGTTTTCAAATGCATTTAGATTTTTTTCCCCGTATATATTCAGGGAGGATTACTTTTCCCTCACATAGCCAATTTGCATGTCTAATTTATAGAATAATCTTTATCCATGGATTTCCAATGACTTATTTCTTTTAATGATAAACTTTTTTCCATGTACTTTTCCTATTTCTGGCTTTTTAAAAATTCTGTTGATTTGACTTTTCTTGTGTAGAATGATTTTTTTTTTTTTTTTTTTTTTAGAATTAGTAGCATTTTCTACTTTATCCTCACAAAAGCTGCTCTTACTTATTTTTCGCAGGTAAACTATGATGAATTTATCAAAATATTACTGTGAACTTTATGAATTGTGTTAAACTCATTAATTAACTTGAGAAGGATTGATTTCCTTAGAGCATTGACGCACCATAAGAAATGTGAGGTGTGGGCCCCTGTGTTTAAATGTCACCCTTCCTATCTCTTCGCAATTTCTATTTTTATATTTTTTCAACATATATCTTATTACATTTATTTTAAGCTTCTCTGTGCTAATGGTGTTGAAAGTCACATTTCCCCTGGGTGGCTTCTAGCTAATTGATTTTGCTGTTCTAGTCCAAAGTTACTGTTCTCCGTGTGGATCCATGTATCAATTCTGAAAGAGTTTGAGGGGACTCTCTGAAGTTCCCTGAGTAGAATATTTGATGTATATGCAAGTAATGATTATTTTGCATCTTTTATTCAATAGTTATTCATTATTGAGGGGGTTTTTAAGTGCTTCTACTGATTAGAGCTTCCAGGAAAATTTTAAATAATGATGGTGAGAGAGAAAAAACAATGCTAAACTTTGTGCAATACTTTTTCCAGCATTCATTTATATGTTTTTATTTTCATTAAAGTTACTGTGAGATATATATGTGTATGTGTGTAAGTATATATATATATATATATACACAAACATATATTTATTTATTTGCATTACATTATTCTTGGTTCTCTGATTCAAATTCGTGTCAACCAGCATCCTAGTAATTATGTCTGCAAAACTTACCTCGAACCTTAGTGATAAAAAGCAGTACTCCATCCCACCACACATTGTGTGAGTCAGCACTGGGACAGATAGGAGCAGGGAAGGCGTCTCATGTTTGGGGTCTCAGCGGGAGGACTCACAGCTGCAGCTGGAATCACCGGAAGACTTCCCTCCAGGCGGTGCGTGCTGTGGCCTGAGGTCTCTGCTCTAGGCGCCCCTCTCTGACGTCTTCCTGGGGCCCACTGGGTTGTGCTTTAGAGAACTCTCCTGAGGGTGGCAGAGGTGGAGCAGGTGACACTCTTCTGATGACGTCTCCAGGAAGAATTCAGAACAAATGGGACAGGGGACAACACACAAGCCACGCCCACACCTTTCATCAAGGGTGGGGCTTAGAGAGCTGCTCGTTCTCTCTCAACTGGTGAGATAAGTAGGGTCCACCAGCTGAACCAGGAGAGGATCAAGGTGCCTCATGAGCACTAATAATTATAATAACCTTATGTATCAAGAACTTCCTGGACACGGTGCTAAGTCATCTACAGACCTTACCCACTTAACCACCCAGGAAGGCGAGCATCATCACCTCTGGTTTGCAGAGGACATACCTGAGGCTCAAAGAGACTGGATCAGGTACCCCAGGTTCCGCAGTCTAAATAGTGGAACCAGGGCTTCAGGTGTCCCCACTGGGTCCAGAGCCCGAGCTTGTCAGAATATACAGGCAGCCCTCTAAAGGGGAAGCGGAGTTCATATGTGCACTGGACCGGATCGTCTCTCCAGGGTCAAGGCCGGCCAGGTTTCTCTGGCATGAATTAGGCCACCTGGGAAGCAGTGGGAAGAAACGGAGGCTGCCAGGCCAGGTGGGCTTCCAGGAACAGCAATGATGGGCTCTCTGGTCCTCAGAAGTCAAGACCATTGTGAGCCTGGGCGCTGCTGACTGAGAAGCAGCAGCAGGGAAAGCCAGAGGCTGCCGCTGACCTGCTTATTTATGATGACTTTCTCTACAAGACGGCGTGCAGAGGAGGGCGCCATGATGTCTGGAGAAAAGGGTTGTCTTTCTGTTGGATGGGTGAGAAGGTCAACCAGAGGGCTTATCCAGAGGCCGCTTAGACAAATAGGGAGTCAGGATGCAGGGATGTGATACGGATGAATGATACTTCTTTTTTTAATTTTTCCCTGTTTCTTCATTTGCAACAGCTCAGCCTCTGAAGGCACAGCTTCCTGCAATTAACCTCCAAAGACCGTGGCTCACTCTTTCCTGGCCATCTATGTCAGGGACCAGTGGTGATGTTGTCACCTGCGTCTCCAGGAACGTGGCTGAGTGTTGAAGGCTCTTGTTGGTTTCCATATGGGGCGTTTGTGACAAGTTGGGGCTTACCCCACATGCTTTGAACTGTGGGGTGCAGCTTGAAGGACATGGAGTATGAAAACTCTTGATCGGAAATGCCCTAGAGAAGGTCACACCTTTACAAATGTGCTAGACTGCCTGCCTGGGGAGCCATGTACTCTGGGCTGGGTGGACTGGCTTTTCCTGAACTCTTGCCACAGGGTGGGTAGGTGTTGTGAAATATGCTGACGGGTGAGTGGGGGACAGAGAAGAACATGAGATGGTGAGGGGTCCTCGGGGCACCCTCAGGGCAGCTAGTGAGAGGATTTGACTCCTCAGTTCTCTCTTTGTTTTTCAGTGTGTCATTCTAGTTCTGTGACCATAAGTCACTCACTCTCCTGTGCCTCAGGCTCCCCACAGTGAGAGTCAGAAACGTTACTTCACCTTTCATAGTGACAGGCAGTTCTCGTAGAGACATCGACACGCTACAAAGCACAGTTTTGACTCTAAGTGGTCAAAAACAGTCGTTTTCATCATTCTAAAATCGACTCCTTCGAAACTCCCTGTGACTGTTCCAGATGCCCAGCTGTGCTGCCCTTTCCTGTCACCTGACAATGACCTGGTCCCCTCCTCTTTCCCTATGTCAATGGAGAGTGGAAGGAAGGAGCAGAATTAGGGGTGTATTTGTGGATGTCTGTGTATATCTCTGTGCTTTCACAAGCTCCATAAAATCACTACTAAATTGGTCGCTTTTCAAGCCCACTAAGAGGGGCCTGATGGACCAAGTGGTCGTAAATGCACACTGGCAGCAGCACCCCCGTAAACAAGTGGGCCGCCATCAACTCAGAAGCTGTACACAGTGACAGAAACGGTCACCCAAATGAAATGACAACCTGCTGACTAGCAGAAGATATTTGTGCTTTATACATCCAACAAAGTATTAATATCCAACTAAATAAAGAAAGTATAAAACTCAACAACAGAAAACCAACCCAATCAAAAATGGGCAGAAGAACTGAGCAGACATTTCTCCAAAGAAAGCATACAGATAACCAACAGGCACAGGAAAATGTGTCTCTCCTCTCTTATGATTAGGGACATGTGAGGCAAAACAACGAGATGTCACCTCACACCTGAGAGGATGACTGTGATGTACAAGACTGCAAACAAAAAATGCCGGCGAGGATGTGGAGAAAGGAAACACTGACATTATAAAAAGCATATGGAGGGTCCTCAAAAATTTGAGAATGACCCCGCCATCCCACTTCTGGGTATTTATCCCCCCAAAAAAAAACCCCACAAAAACGTTAATTTGCAGAAATATACACACAGTCTAAGTTATTGACGCTTTGCTTATAGTAGCCGAGGATTGTAAATTAGCTACTTGCCCACCAACAGCTGAATGAAAAAGATATGGTCTATACACACACATAAATACTACACGGCCCTGTAAAAGGATGGGATTCTGGCATTTGGGACAATTAGAGAAGATTTTCTCAGTGAGAGAGAGTGATGTTAAGTGAAATAAGTCAGAAAGAGGAAGACAAATGCTGATGATCTCTGGCACAAGCCAGACAGCAGCCCAGAAACGGGGTCAGCTGTTGGCGTCTGTTCCAAGGTGGACCAGCCCAGCCACATGTTAAGCCATCAAGTCTTAAATGATTGAAATGTCCTTCATCATCATCAACTTTTGGAAAATAGGTAAGTGTCAATGGTTAATGGGACCAGGAATGATCCTCTCCATTGGAGAGGGAGAAGGCGTTTCCTTCTCAGCTCCTTCCAGCTCTCCAGGAGAGGAGCTCTTGGACTTGATCCCCCGGAGGAGCGTGACTAGTTGCAGAAGCTTCTTCTCAACCTCCTCTTTGGAAATCTGCCTCAACAACCATGTGCCCATTGCTCTAGAGAAAGGGAAGGAAAAAACCTGCTGGCTGGGGCGATGAGAGAAGCCACCTCTCCTCCATTGCTTGCTGTTTTTGGAACCTTCTAGAAATTTCTGGGGCCTTCTGGTTACAATGGAGGAGCCTGTGTGCTTCCTGAAGGAGTGGATCCTTGCATGTCACTGGCCAGGATCCCAAAGGGCAGTGTTTTCCTGGGCCCAGAGCCCTCTCATGGGCCATGGGCCCCAACTCCTAGGCAGCAAAGGAGAGGCTTGCATTTCCAAAGTGGAATTCTCCTTCAACCCCTGTCAGAGCAGTCAGGTTGGAGCAGAGAGCTTGGACTCTGACAGTACCGAAAACAGAGCACTTTCTTTCTCAGTTACCCAATTCATTTTTTAACAGACCAGGACTGCTGGGGGCAGAAAGGTTTTCCACTTCCTAGAAATGTATGACTTTATCTTCAAAATCTTTATCGTTTTTAATGTCTTTCTGCAGCCTCAAGCTCACCTCCAAAGGCAGGTTTCTGGCTGATTCAAAGACACCACAGGAGGTGGGGTGCCATCCTCTCTCCTCGGCTCTGCCTTGTCACCCACAGGAACATTAGGGCACCCAGCCTCCCCGCCCTGAGCACTTCCTAAGGAAGTGGGTTCTGTGGGTGGTGAGAAGCTGAGTGTCACCCACACCAAGTGGGTGGGGTGAGCAGAGCCGGAGGGGGTGCTGAGTGGCCCCTGCCTCTGCCTCTCAGGCCTGTCCTGTGTTCATGAGTCACATGCTATTCACATGACTCCCCTTTCCATCTCACACGGGGAGTGAGCTTTGCAGCTGTCTGTGAAAAGACCCCACAGAGCCCTCTCTCCTGCCCCAGGCAGGGGAGGGACCCAAGTCTCATGTCTTCTTGAGCAAGAAGTACAGAAGGCAGGGAGATTCCGGAGGAAGAGAGGAGTTCTGTAAACTCAACCCCAGGGCGTCGTGGCCCCGGGTATGGGTCCTCTGGTGCAACTGGGACCCTTGATCTAAGGGAACCTCCGTCCTTGGTGGGCATCCATCAGCCTCTATCAGGGGCTGTGTCTCAGGCATGGAACCCAGATGGGCAGCTCCCCAGGATCCCCTCCCAGCTCACACACTGCCTGGCCTCGTACTATAGTATTCAATGACCTGGAGACCCTCCATAGTCTCGTCTTATCTAGATGTCTGAGCTGTCACCTGATGCTCCTCCAACTTTTCTACCACTCCACCCACCATCAGCAGTGAGACCTAGGCCAAGTGTGAATGTGAGGCCCTTCCAGCACCCACCCCACAACATCCACCAGCCAGCACCCCACCACCCCACCATCCCATCACCCTGCAAGTTCCTGCAAGATGGATTTCCTTGCTTCCCATTACAGGAGGGCTTGTGGCCCTAGCATCCAGGACTGACTCGGGGAGAGGCAGCTCTAAGCACTTCTGGAACTCGGGACCCTGGAATTGCTAGTTTGTGGTCAGGTCACTTTCTCCTGCTTCTGTTAAGAATGAGTGCCGTTTCTATTTTGTTTTTAAAGGAGATGTGCGGGTAGGAATGAAAGTAAGTAGGCAAGCAGGCTGGAAGAGAGGAGGAAGCTCTTATTGGCTTTTTATTTAGCCGTTCATCTTGGTTCACTCCATCCTGGGTCCTGAACCAGGAACCTTGGAATATGCCTTGTCCTCTAAGCTGCCAGGGTGTGCTCATTTCCTAATTATGAAGGGTCTTATACAGACGTGGGATACATATATCTCCCAGAATAACACTTTCTTTTTATTTGTTGAAATAGATAAACAGATGGATCATTAAACATCTGTACCTGGGTGGCCTTCTCTTATTTAAACTCCATTGGCATGGATGCAGATTTATATGAATTCAACTTTAAACAAATGTTGTTGTTAATTTTAAGCAATTATTCATTGTGTAGAAACATGATCTGACGATAAGTACCAGTCGGTGCCACTGAGTGTCTCATTGAGTTGGCCACAAAAGTCCATTTCTGCAGAGATGAAACATGATAAATTGAGTAGATTATAAACCAGCTTTATAAAACAATTTTCTTTTAAGGAACAGGGTAGGCAAAAATGAAATCTTGTTCTTTAAAAAATGAAAATCACTGACGCACCCGTGTGGAGTAGCAGTTAGTCAGTCAGCTCTGAAGGAGCTCAGGCCATGGACACCTGTGCTTGAGTCCCAGGTCAAGGAAAGAACAGCCAGTGTGAACAACTGACTGAAAATAAACAAAATGCTTCTTCCTCCTCTCTCTTCCTGCTTGCAAGCCTACTGCTGCCTTCATTCCTGCTGCACTTTTCTTTCAAAATAAATAAACAAACACAAAATGAATCATTATTTTCCGTCCACCAAGCCCCAGTCTTCCCCACCTTGGGTCTTTCTGCTGGTTAGAATGTTGAATCAATGACTCTGGATGGTCATGATTCACCTCCAATTAATGATGGTGCTACCCCAGGCAAGTCCGTCATAAACATCCATCAGGAAAAGCACAGCATGTGACCGAAGTACTCACAGCAGACCTGCTGCCCAGAATCAACGCGTGACTGCTAATCGCAGCGACTCCGCAGGCTGAGGAATCATGGGCATCAACAGACTCCAGTCTTAGGAAAGACCGACAAAGCTCCTGAGAACATATGTGCCTTAGCTTTCAATTAATCCAATTCCCAAAAGGAGTTTTCTTCTAGATTCAAGATTGTAAGGGAAGGAGGTACTAAAACTATTATCTAAAATCCCTTTTATTGCCTAAAAATCAGGATTAGCTCTGACTGGCAAAGCAGACCATCTTCAACGTTATTGCTATAATTGTGTTCATTTTACACCACGACTGTAACAAATGACCATAAATGTGGTGACTTAAAACAACACAGGTGTATTATCTTGTCGACGTGAAGGTCAGAAGCCTATCTTGGAGCATGTCCTGGTGGAGCAGGGGCTGGTGCAGGCCACATACAACCCAAGATCCCAGGTTCATATCCTGAGACCGGTTGAAACAATTAAGATGAATAACTCAATAAAAATAAATCAGGTGTCTCTTCCTCCTCTCAATTCCTGCCTACCTCTGCTCACCTTCATTCCTGCCTGCACCTTTCCTTTAAAATATATATTTTCTTTAAAGTCTATCTTGGGTTTCATGGGACTAAAATCAGGATGACATGCAGTTTTCAGTCCTCTCTGGAGGCTCTAGGAGAGAATCTTTTCCCTCCCTCGAGAGGCCACATCCTCCTTCTCTAAAGTCAGAAACAACAGACAGACTCCTCACATTTCGTCAGCCTAATTTTCTCTTCTGCCTCCTTATTTTAGATTAAAGGACCCCAGTGTGTACTCTCCCTATTTAAACTTTAACTGATTAGCAACCTTAATTCCATCTGTACCTTTAATTCCCCTTTCTCATGAAACACAATATGCTTACAGGTTCCCAGGGCTGGGATATGGAATTAGGACCACAATCAATAGCTGCCATTATTTGACATGCTGAATTCTTGCCCTGGTATCAGCTCTTCAGTGCAGTGCCTAGAGCTGTAATCATTTATCTTTGTTGAAGGCAGTTTCCAGTCCTTCTTTGGCCATGACTCTTCTCTGATCACTCTTTTATTTCATCGGGCCTCTCTGACAACTTTATCAACATGAAACTTCATTTTGACTCTATAATCTACTTGCTTTCTTTCCTAATGGTGTTAGCTTTTTTAGCATGGCTTCTATATGTTTTTGTGCATTCTAGAATTCTTGTCACCATTCATTCACTTTTATCTTCCTTGGAACTTTCAAATTTAGAGGAAATAAATCAGTGCTTAAATATGTATAAAATGATGTTAACAAACAAGCAGTTATATGTCAGAAATAGTTGTATGTACTGTGCTTGACTCCAAGTAAGTGACGGGCTGAGTTCCATGTTACAGAATTCCCAAGTTCATTTTTAAAAAGATTTAGCAAGAGCTCGAACGCATTGCAGTTCATAGATGTCCCTGCCGGCAGCAACATTCCTGGGCAGGTGTGGCCTTGACAGGAAGACAGTGTGCTCGGATGATGACATAAACATCAGGCCCTGCCAAAGCATGATTACACATACCTGAGTGTCGTACGCAGAGATGACAAAAATCTTTCCTTCCCAACATAATTGGCCCTTACTCTTTATAAGTGTCCTCCCATGAAGAGCACACCCCATTAAAAGGTTGGGGAAATGTGTCATTGGCTGACTCTTCCATCCCCCCAATGCCACTGGGAGCCATGGGCCTGCTTGTACTTCAGTATTGTGACCACGTGCCGGCGTGCTGACCAGGGACCAGAGACAGCAAAGCATGGAAGCCAGAGAAATGGTGTTTAGCTGGCTGATGCTAAAGGTGTCTACAGGTAGAAAGAAAAAGGAGAAAGCCCACATGTGTCCAGACAGGCTGCACCCAGAGGCTTCATATGTGTTCACTGGCGCACAGGCTTAAATGGGCTCTTAGAACCTGCTTCTTCTGAAACACCAGGCAAGTCCCTGTTTCCACCTGACTACAAGGCATCTCCTGTGGGCCCATCTGCACATCCCGATACTAAATGTCACCTGTTCTATCTCTGCTCTTGGCCGGTAAATAGATGGGAAAGTCCAGAGGGCATGTTACTCTACACATTAAAATAGACTCACATATGTAGTTCCCCACATGTGCAGCGTCCCCGTTCCTCGGACACGTGTCAGCACTCCCTGCCCTGCACTGGCTCACCTAGTATTCTTCGCCAGGTCCTGTGGGTGATGCCACCCTTATTCCCTCCCCCGTCCCCTTCCCTGCTGGTCACCTCAGTTCTACTGCAAGTGTTTCAGGGTTGGTTTTGTTTTGTCTTTTCCTTTGTTGTGTCTGTTCACGATTCACCTGTGAGCGAGGTCATCTGGTGTCTTTTTTTCTTCTTCTGACTTGTTTCACTGAGCATCATCCCCTCTAGGTCCCTCCATGTTGATTCACATGACAGGGTTTCCTGTCTTCTCAGGGCTGTGGAGTGCTCCATCGTGATATGCACCACGTCTTCTTTATCCGTTCTTCTGACATTGCGGATGTCTTAGGTGTGACTGCGTCCTGAGAGGAACTAAGTAATTCCTTTGCGTTACGTTCATATAGTTCAGCACTTCGGGGCCTGGGAGCTGTGTCGGCTGGGCTGGCACTGTGGGCACCCTCCTGCCTCTCTACTGCTAGACGTCATTTTATACAAGAAGACGCATGTCCTCACTGCTGAAGCCACTTCAAACTGGGGCTGCTGTCATTTGCAAGAAGACTCGTCCTGCCCACAGTTCTGCAGTTAAGCCTTCCTTGTTCTGGCTGCCTGAGCGTGAGCGTTCCAGCTGATCACGTGCAGCTAGAGTGAACGCGTGCTTGGAAAAGCCATCTGAAAACTCGTGCCTTCGGTGTTAACGCGAGAGAGGACAAGTCTCACTGCACAAGCATCCCCAAAGGGGAAGACGCCCTGGGACCGCTCAGGACAGGATCAGCAAGCGCCGAAACTACTCTTCTTGTGAAATCACACACCACTGACCAGAGAGGCCCGAGGCCTCTCAGGCTTCACCCCAACCCTCCGTTTGCCTGTACCTCCTTCAGCTGAAGAGTCTGCATATCTGACGTTCTGTTTCCATCAAAGTTGCAGAAAATAGCGATTTCTTCTCCATGATCTCCCTCAGCCTCTGTGGGGCAGGCAGGTCAAGTCAGGCTTGGCTTGCAGGGAACAAAGGGCAGTCTGCCTGGAGGCTGTGCCACCGTGTCCAGACTCACCGCGGGGAAGCCATTACCGCTGGCCTTGCCTTCCAGCCCACACCCCTGCTTTCTCTAGGGCTTGGGACCAAGCTTCCGGGGACCCATCCCATGGGATACGGCCGAATAACTCCAGCTGTGAGGGTTCATGCGAATGTGCCCACTGGTCTGGACGGTGGTGCTCAGATGATTGGCCAGACACTCATCTAGATGCTGCCGTGAAGGAATTTTTAAAGATGAGGTTAACTTTTTTTAATAAAGGAAAGGTGCAGGCAGGAAGAGGGAGGAGGAAGAAACACTCACTTATTTTATTAGCTGTTCATCTTGGCTGTTTCCCCAGGAGATTTGTAGACTCACACACATGTGTCCTATTGATTCTGCTTCTCTGCAGAGTTCTGACCAAGGCGCTGTCCAAAGACATTCGTCCTGTGTACTCAACCCCACTGACCCGGAAGACACCAAGCAGCCCCCCGTTGAGGGACTGTCTCTACAATGCACGACCAGTACTCCTCAAACCTGTCAAGGTCATCACAAACAAGGACAGTGTGGAACCTGCCACAGTCCAGAGGAATTCAGGGAGATTGGGTCAATGGATGCAATGTGGGGCCCTGGATGGGGTCCTGGGCCAGTGACGGGGCATTAGGCAAAAACTAAGAAAATCTGCATGTGTTGTGGTCGAACGATGATAAAGTGGCAAACTGGCTCGCTGCTGCTGGTGGTGTAATAATGGAGGAGACGTGTGGAGAGGAGGGGAATTCTGGGTACGTCTCTAGCTTCTCTGTAAACTCTTAAAGAAATAGGTTTTCAACGAACAGTGTACTGAAAATAAATATGTCTTTACTTCCAGATAAGTGAATGGACGCCTGCTGGCCAGCTGACTATAGCGGAGAAGGAAAGTGAGCAGGGGTCTGCCCGTGGGGAACGAGCAGTCGGGCAGAATCACACAAGGGAGCACTCGGGGCCTGTGCGAGGGGCTTGGCCACAAGCATAGTGTCATTCAGCTGAGGTGTTCCAGAAGGTTCCTTGAAGGGGCTTAAGGACAACAGAGCCCCTCAGCCAAGAGTGATGAGAAGGTGCAGGGACATCGGCCCAGCAGAGGGAACAGCACGGGTGTGACTTTGCTGTGGCCAGAGCTCACCTCACTGGAGAACAGGTCAGTGTGGCCGGTGAGGACACGGAGGCCGGTGTGGCCGGTGTGGCCGGTGGCACAGAGAGGGTCCGAGATGAAGAGAAAGCAGGCAGGGGCCAGTCTTGCTTGTAACGCATCCTTCTCAGCTTGGAATCTTTTTTCCATCTGAATAGGAAGCTGTCCTCGGCTGATATCATCTGACTGACTTTATAAAGTGTGTTTGTTGCTGAACTTTTAGAAAATACAGAAAAAGGTGAAGAAAAAGCATCATCCTTATGTCCCTCAATTTTACAACAATAGCTGTTAACTTCTTGTATTTCCAGCATTTTTATTCTATTGCTTTCTGTTCTTTTAATGGATATTTATATCCATTAAAATATATATTTATTTCAGTAAGTGGTTTCCCATAACTTAAAATCGTCCACAAAATCATCTCTCTGCATAATGTTCCAGCATATGGCCATGCTATCATTTATTTACTCTTCCCTTATTTGTAATGTTTCCTTTTGTTTTTGCCATTATAAAACACTCTCTTTTATTCACATTTTGTCTATTTTTATTAAGTTTATTCACTGGCAGCAGCTCTGCTTGATGAAACTCTGGAAGCGTGTGTTTTCTGTCTTAGTGTAGAAAGCAGTGTGTCATTAAAAAGCCCTCACTGACTGGACTGGCTTCTCGTGTCTGATCACAGCGTTGCAGCAAAGTCTCTGTGAGTGATTTCGACATGGCTGGGAGTGTAACTGCTTTGTGACATGTCGCAGCCACCACAGATATATTTTCGAATGCTCGCAGAAGACATCGACATTTTCCACATCAGGAAAAGGTCCGAAGTTGACTTATAATTGTCTTCATTTCTGTCATCCTCCTTCTTAACGATGCCAGCTCTCTCTTTCTCATTTTATTATCTCATGTGCGGAAAAACAGCATTGTCCTTTTGACACCCCCAGCAGAAATAAATGAACTCCACTATTCCACCAATGTGGTCACTTTTTTGTCAGTAGTGGCGGGTGCAGAGGGTGGGGAGGTGACGGGCACATGGAGACCAAGGGTAAGGGTTTTGTGACCCGGGGTGGGGGAGGAGGGTGTGGGCTGTGCTGGGTGTGGAAATCCAAAAGGGCCCCACTGAGCCCCCGGTGTCCACCAGCCCGGGCGGGCAGGTTGGTGACTGGTAAGAAGAAAACAGCAAAACCATCAGTCCCACGGGCACGGCCAACCCCACCCGAGACGTGTGCATGTGCAGGAAGACTGGCCCACGGACATGTGCCGTCTGTGGGGGCCACCCCGTAGTCACCCCCAAGACAGCCCCTCCAGCTTTTCCTTCCATTTGCACACGATGGCTGATGGCCACATGTGGGACACAGGAGCATGTCCCCAACAAACTTATTATAATGCCCTTTCCAAACCTGCATGTAAGGAAATCACACGGTGCAGATTTTATCGAATCTGAGGTAGCTTATAAATGTGGGTGTAATTATATAGCATTTGTTTAAAGACCTCTTTCCATGTGCACATATGTGCGTGTGTGGGTGTGGGCAGACGTGAATCATGAGGGCAAACAACTTAACTTCCACCTTTTTAAAGCAAACTTTTTTTTAAGGGAAGGTACAGTAGGAATAAAGCGGGCTCCTGTGTCCTCCTCTGACGTCATCCTCATCCTCGAGGCCTCTTCTGGTGCCGGGAGGTTGAAACGCATCCACCGGCAATGACGGTCGCTATCTTATCCAGTCTGGCCTGGCCCAGACTCCAGCCCACGTGGCCGGCTCCTCCTTCCGTCTCTTGCAAAGGCCCCACTGTGTCCCCAAAGTCAAACTCAGCAGGCCGACCGCCCCCGCAGTCTTTCCTCACCCCCACATTCCCTTGGTCAAGTCCTTTGCCTTCAGCACTCACCCAAACTCCGTTCTTCTAGCTCCGCTCCTTCACCCTGGTCTGAGGCTCAATCCATTCACACCTGGCTTGCTAACAAGAGTGGCTTCGTGGGGGCCTCCTGGATGCTACGACTGTCACCCGGCAATCTTTAAAACACTGGAATCAGATCGTGACTGTCCTCTGCTCAAACCTCTCTCACTGAGCTACGGGACACACAGTGCAAATTCCCATCCCCACTGACAAATCCACCTGCGCCTCTGCCTCTCTCCACAGTTTATCCTCTCCCGTCTGGCCCTCCAGGCTCTCCCTCCTGGCAAGCTGCTCCCCAACATCCCATCGGCCTTTACATTCGCTCTCCTCTCTGCCTGGAATGTTCTTCCTGCATCTTTACCTGGCTGACTCTAGTCTCTTCGAATTCTGCTAAAAGCAATCTATTCAGAATCTCTCCTCCACCACCCAGCGGGGCTGCCTTCGGTGATCTGACCTCATCTCAGCTCTCGGCACAGCTCGCACTCAGATTTGCCTGCTGTTTTCCTGCTTGCTGATTGGTTGGCTCCGGCAAACAGGGTTTCAGGGTTTTTCTCTCAAAAACCCAGTCGAGGCCCCCGTTGGCCCACGCAAGTGCGCCCAGTGAGACCAAGGAGAGAGGTGGAGCCTTGTTCCCGCCGCACCAACATGGATGGGAGGGGAGGGTGCTGGCGCCTTCGCTCACCTCGCGGGGCCTGCTGTGGCTCCAGAGCACCTGGGTGAGCGTGAGCCGCTCCGGGTTAGGAAAGGTCTTGGCGACACACTTCCCATCTATCAGTGTCAGCTCTTCGTGCCGCTGGGAGTTGCCTATAGATCAGCACTGGCGTGTTCCTCTAGGTGTTAAGAGTCCTTTCTCCCCCGTTACTACCTACCCTGGGCTTCCTTTGCCCCGTCTCTCTCCAGTGACACAGAGAAGCGACATGTCTTCTCAGGTCTATTGAAGGGAAGAAAACCTTTCAAAACCCTTTTTAAGTCCATTATTTAAGCTGTGATTAAAATCATCATTTGAACTGTTCTTTATGGAACAAAGAAAAATGACCGACACACCCAACCACTATGAGGATCTGGGGTCACAGTCTGCAATGGTTGTGTTAGTGTGCCGGGTGGCCGAGTGGTTTAGTCCACCAAGCGCAGACCACCTATCTCCCGGGCTCAGGACCAGGGGCCGGAAAACCACCAGGATGAGCAGCTAAATACACCTGAGTGCTGCTTCCTCCTCTCTCTCCCTGCCTGCCTGCCTCTGCTGGCCTTCCTGCCTGCCTGCACCTTTCCTTTGAAAAATGAGTTTTTATTGGCATCAATTGTTTGTTTTTAATATTTTGAATGATAAGGACAATGCCAAGGGTTCTTTCTATGACATTTTGTAATTAAAGTAAAGCGATGATAGATGTTTGTTTGAAACCACACACTGTCAGTCTTTTTAATCACCTCTTTGCATTTTCCAGTCTTACTTGTGAGTCCTCTTTGACTGTTTGCTCAGGTTTATCTGGAGCGCCATTATCTGACTCTTTGTACACCTGAGACTGTTTTACCAACAGGGGATCCTTTGTTTGCATGCATAATGGTTCAACCAGTTGCAGAAAAATATATATATACACACACACATATATATGTATGTATGTGTGTGTGTATATATGTACATATATGCTTGGAATTTCTCCGGCTTGTAAAGTTGGAAAGCCCAGAGTTTTGCGGTTCTTTGACTAGGCTTCCTTTCTTCTTGTATTCGGATTCTCAGTTAAATCAGTCTGAGGGACATGGACAAGGATAGAACCAGCTGGCCTGTGTCGACATGCAGACCTGTGTCGCATGCTTGGTGCCGGTTCCGGCCTTTCTCACATGCGCTGCTCATTGCTACAGTGTGAGCTCGGTGGCCTCCATTTGGCTGAGACAGGAGACTCCGCCAAGCTTCCCTTGTTCTCCATCTTCTCTTATCTGCAGACTGTTGGACCCGTGGCGTGGACTGTGCCCTTGGCTGCTGGTGGGCACACTGGGAGAGGCCTCTTAGCTTCAGTGGTCCCGTCCTGTTTCCACACTCTTCGTGTCCGCACGAGGGCCCAGAGGACGGTGCAGAAGGGCATCTTTGGACTTGGCATATGATCCAACCAAAGGAGCCAACCATTTTCATGAACTTGCTGCTCTTCTTATAGCTTCCTGGAATGTGCCCCGTCTCCACCCTCCTTAGACGGTAGAAGTTTCTAGAGGTATTATTTGAACATGCAGTTTCCTCTCTTTCCTTCTGATTGAAACTCTCCACCTCTCTTCAACCCGCCGGCCTCTAAATGTGGCGACAATGAACTTGTGCTTGGACTTTGCTGAGGGGTCTGCGCCATGAAGTCCATCCCACAGGCCTGCGTGCCTCCTCCTCTGACAGAGCCCGTCCTGCCCACGCAGAGAAAGCACGGCGCACTGTGTGGGTCGCAGATCCCCTCTTAGCTTTGCTTCTTTCCATCCATCCATTTGGAAGTAGAGTTGGTTCCAGATTTGGGGGTGAGATGGTCCACTGCAGAAGATGTTTGGCTTCTTGAGCCCCCACCTCCCTAAGTCCCCGACCACCGCGGACACCGGAACCTTACACACAGCTCCTGGTCCTCCACCCAGACCCAGAACACGGCATCCCGGAGGTGGTCAGCTGCAGTTTGTTTTGTGTGGAACATTTCACATCAACACGGCTTACATTCTCTGTAAGCTTGTAGAGGCAAACGCCCTCACACTGTGAAAGCGCAGCTTGTGGGGGGATGAATCTCTGGGGACGCCAAAGCCCAGGCTTCCCTGAAAAGTGAGAGCGATGCTGAAACCAGTTACTCCATTGCCCCCAATCAAGTCTGACACAATGATCTCCATTTACACGTTGGCTCCAGAGCTTCCATTTAAAAACACGATTCAGGGTGGGCAGTGCGTAGTGAAACAGAATGGAAATGCAACACAGTCTTAGAAAAATAGGACTTGCCAAATGTTATCCTACCAAGAGCGTTAGCACGCACTGGACACCCGCTGCAGGTCTTCAGTCTACCTGGAACATTATTTAAGTAAGAGGGAAAGGCGGGTCTCACCTTTGTTTCTTACTGCATTGGTTACTTTTTAATCACCAATATCACCAACACCCGCCACATCACCACAGTCTCCATCATCACCTTCATCTTCATCAATATTCTTGTTTGGGCAATTGTGTTGGTTCTATACACCTTTATTGTGGGTGGCACTCATTGTTAGAATTTTTGAGAAATTAATTTTAGCCATGATTTGCAATAGGTGGATTTCTAACATTGCCCAAATTAGAGTCTTAACGGATTACAAATCTTGATAATGAATGAATATTAATGAAGCATAAATGATACACCAAACATGCAGCTGTGAGTTGAGCAATGAAAAAGATGTCCAGTCTTAGCTGGAAAGTAAAAAGCTAAGCTTTGGACCTGGACTGAGAATGTGTGGGCTTGACCCTTGTGTTTCCACAGTGGCAAGGTGACAGAGTCCGTTTTAAAATCAAGTCGTCTTAGGTGTCTCGTGAGGCCACGGCTCTGGCGGTTGGTGACTGTAGTCAGAGAAAGAATGCCAGCTATGCAGAGAAGCAGTCCAGGAATGTGCTCCTCCTGACCCCTGACCTGAGGGTCACCAGAGACATCCCTAGAAGGCAGCTGAAGATAAACGTCATGATATCAGGACACTTCCAAAGAGCAGGTCAGCTTCCACAGAGGCCAGGCTCCTGGGAGGTCAGGGTCCGCGGCTGTGCAGCTGCCAGCCCTGAGGGTGCACGCACTCCAGGCAGGGAGTTCCTGTTTCTCAGGCCCTTTCCATCCTGGGTCCTTCAGTAGCTGGGTGGGTAGGTGAGTCCCCCGAGGTGTGCATGACTATTTCAGCCACTGGAATGCTTAGATGAGTCTATCTTTTTATCTTGACATCTAAACGTTACTGGGAGATCCCTGCAGAGACCTGTTTGCCCCAAGTGTCTCCTACGGGACAATGGAAGAGCAGGCTTGCTTTCTGGGGGCCGGCGTTGGGAGCTGGGGTATGGCGGTCCCTGTGTGCTGATCCCACTTTGTTGAGGTCAGTACCAGCTGCCCCCCCCATCCTATGCCCGCAGATACTGCCCCAGGAAGAGGGCACAGGGACCTCTGAGGACCCTGCTGAGGCCTTTTCTCACATCAAAGTGGAGTCCTCTGGGCCTCTGCTTCTCTTCAAGTCCCTGTGCGTTCATCCAAGAGCTTGACTCCGCTGGGCCCACCCGGTGCCAACTCCTTTCCTGCCCATGATCTGTTATTTTAAGGAAAGAAGCAGGCAGGAGTGAAGGCAAGTAAACAGGCAGAAAGAGAGGGGAGGAAGAAGCATTTATTTGTATCTTGTTGATCACACTGGTTCCTTGTCTCCTGGACCCAGGACTTAAATCCAGGGGCATGTGGCCTGCGTTCTTTCAGAAGTGACTGACCCAACCGCTGCTCCACCAGGGCGCAGCCCTGCCCCTGACCGAACCTCACGAGGACTTCTCTGCAGGAGAGCCCCACTCAGTGCCCATTCTCCACCCACCTTCAGAAGGAGTGTCCACCCCAGGGCACACCCCCCCGTGCCTCTTTCCAGCTCTGCCTTCTGCAGCTCACCCACTCACCTCATTCCACACACATTTATTTATTGGAAAGCTATTTTGCAGTCTCAGCACGTGCTCCAGCAGTGATCGGTTCACGCTGGGGATGGCATCAAGCATCCGCGGAGCGGAGTCGCTTGCGGAGTCGCTTGCGGAGTGTTGATCTGCCGTCACTACCTTTCTGAAGTGCAGATGGCCGAGTCCTGGGCAGATGGGAGCCTCCTGGGGCTGGTGGCTGAGTCCTTGAGACGTGACTCCAGTCTCAGGTTAACCTGGCTCTCTGACAGGACAAGACACCCCAGACTCGTGATCAGCCCCCAAACCAGATCATCCACTTCTCTGAGCAGAGAGGCTCTCCTTTGTCATCCTTTCTTCTCAAGAGCATCCACCTCAGTGTTATAACTCATCTTTCTCTGACAAGAAGCTTGTGCATATTTTCATATATTTATTTAACAACTGTGCTTCCTCCGCCTGTGTTATCTGGTATGACTTTGCCCGGCATGGATGGATGTGTACATCATTTGCACATGGATGTGTGTGCACGGCACGCATGCATGTGTGCACGCTGCTAGTGGAGTCAGAGCAGGTCATTAATCACTACTCACCCAGCTCCTGGAAATGTTTACTCTCTTTCAGGTGTCCCTGTGAGGGTGGCACACAGGACGGTGACTAGCAGAGTCGAGTCCACTGTCCCATCTGCCTGCCCCCAGATTGCAGAAGGAAGGGTGTGTCCTCACCTCCTCCTGCCACGCCGACATTCAAACAGTCCGTGCTGCAGCTCGTGGCTGAGAATTCCTTACCAGCTCACTCCAGAAATCTCCCCATGAGTAAGGAAGGGTGCCCTGAACTGGCAGCAGAGGTAAGACGTGGTCAAGCAGAACTGAATGGCCTCTGTCTGACCCTGTGACACCCCTGAGACGGAGCGCGTGTCCCATCCTCACAGGAGCCTGCAGCCCACGCTCGGGGTGACACCCTCACACTGTGGGTTGACCAGTATTCTGGGGGCTCCCAGCCTGACCGCCCCAGAGAAAGGACGGGCTCCAGTGTGTCCCTCTCTCAGCCGACTGGAGGCCATCAACCTTCTGCGGCGGGAGGGTACAGAGAATGGTTCCAAAAGAACCATTCTTTGTAGGTTCTCAGTCAACCCAGCGTGGCTCCTGTTTCCTCTCAGGGAGCTCATTTCAGTTCGTATTGTGTTCAGATTTCCTTCTTTTGTGCCGGGGGGGCGGGGGGGGGTCCCCAGTTTCCGGTCAAGCTCTTAATTTCTCTTTGCCTCCTTTGCTCTGTAAACAGCCGCCCGAGTACCAGCAGAGCCTCCACCCCAGGAGAGCTGAGCCCTGCGCTGCAGCAAGTCTCTCCACGGACAGGTGCCAGGGAAGGGCTGGCCGCCCAGCCAGGTGCATCCGCGGATCCCAGGGCGAGTCCAGAGAGCATCATGGACATTTTCTCAGGAGAAATCCCCTCCAAGCAGGCAGTGGCTGGCAGAGGTTGACAGGCCTTCAGAAAATAAACCTCCTGTGAATTTCTTACACGGGAAGCTCTCCAAACACCGATGCTCCCAGGGCTCACTTGCTAAGTGATTTATCTGCAAATCAGAAGACTCTTGTTCCATAGGCATTGTTGTAGAATAATCACCAGGTTCCTGGAAGCGTGTTGAAGGTGACTCATTTAATAGATCATTCTCATGAAGAAATGGAGTAAACCGTGCATACTCACTGTTATTCATTTTAGAAACATGCTCCACCAAAATTAAATTCAAAACCATTTCGAAAGTAGAGGGCCATGAACATGCAACTGAATTTTTATGGAGAGATGTGGGCACTCCTGATGCTTTTAAGAGCATGGTGGAAATGCAGAAGTAAAACTAGTTTGGAAAAGCATTTTCTTGAACAACTGAGTTAATAGCATCGCTTTTCTAAATCAGCCACTGGCAGAGCTGGTATCTGTGAGGTTAACATGTCTTTTCATATAAGAAGCAACGAGATCCTGGGTGGGTATTCAAAACACATGTGTGCTATTTCCTTCTATCCCCCCAGCAATGCTGGGAGGGCTGTTATTCCCACTGTAGAATGTGGAAGCTGAGTTCGGTGGGGAGGAAGTTACTGATGAGGAAGCTAAAGAGAATGAATCCAAGTGAAGCTTTTCCCTAAGATCCCACATTGCTTCACAGAGAAAGAACTGAACTTGAACTTCAGAGAAGAAGAAGTGTGTGCTCCAGCGTGAACGAGGAAGGAGCATGGGGATGGTCTCCTGAGCTCCTCAGCCCAGAGCGGGAGGCTGGCGATTCTGGGATGCCCGTCAGAGACTGGTGCCGCTCACGTGGGCTTCCAGCTGACCCCACAAACCCCTCAGGGGCGGAAATGGAGGCGCAACATGGAGGCTGCTGTCCAAAGTCACGTTGCAAGGGCTTTGCACTCAGAGCCAGCTGAGATCCTGTCACCACAGCCCTGTGCAGACGGCTTCAGAGGGAGCGAGCTGGGCCACAGGTCAGACAGGAAGTGGGCAGACAGGACTGCTGGCCTGCAGGGTCTCCCCTGAGACAGATCTGCAAGCAAGGCTTGGAGGAAAAGTGGTGACGGTGCCCCAGGTCACCAGAAGGGATGTCTGGGCCAGTGGGCGCCATGCCCCAGCGGGCTGAGCCGACCACTCAGAACGCGCAGCTCAGCCTTTCTCTCCTCCCGTCGGCCTCTCTGGACGGGCATCCATGCAGAAGGCTGCGTGGTTTTGCGCCCCCGGGAGCTTGTCCAGAGGCGGCAGCACGGGAGCCAAGATGCACCTTAACGGTCCAGGCAGATGGAGGCCCGGGCAGGGGAGAACCTGGGATCTGTGTCCCCGGGGTGCTCCAGAGAAACAGAACAGGAGGTGGCGGGGGAGACAGCCTGTAAAGGGACAGAGAGACGGTCAGAAGCAGAGACAGGCAGGCAGGCAGACGGACAGGCAGACACAAGAGCATCAGGAAGCAGGTGGTGTCGTGCATTCAGGCCCAGAGTTTGGGCAGCAGGGACGCTGCTGCTCAAGGGCAGACGCCGAAGCACTGTCCAGCTCGGAGAGGATAATCAGTCCCTTAACAAACCTGCAGCAACAGTCCACTGTCATCACTGCTCATGAGGATGTTTTCTTCTCTTCGGTCCTGAAGGGAGAGAATGATCCCCATCCCCAGCCCCTTGACTTGCTGGGTTTACAGAGTCAAAAGCTAATGCTTCTGAAAACACTCAGGGCGCCACCTGGAAGACACGTTTTCCAGCTCTCATGGTGTCCCCTAACCCAGGCCAACCGACCAGCTATCCTCCAGACACCGGGAGATGCAGGGGGAGCTTCGGGATCTGAAAGGCCAGAGAAACTGTGTAAGGAGACAAGAGAGAGACATGAGTTGTTGGGACGGGGGGAGTGTTTCCTGTTTCCAGAGTGTCACCCGGTGGTTGACTCCGGCACGCGACATGGTCGTGCCCAGTAGCATTTTAAAAAGATCCTCTAGGAAGGAAGGACACCCCTCTGGCTGCCCCTGTGTCCCGTGCACCCTGGTCAGGCTGACTCAGTCCCACCTGTCACCCACAGGTACCTAGCTCAGCCCGGGAGCGGTGGGGAGTGTCACTCGGAGTGAATCTGACATGACCCCTGTGCTCCGCGCGGACACTCGGGGGTGATTTGACTGCCTTCACTCTAGCATCACTTTCAGAAGCGCCTGTTTGATCTTGTCTCACTGGTGACGGGGACGAACAGCCTTGCTTACACTAGTTTCTCCATTAGCCCTTGTGCCTCCGGCGGGACAGTGTCCACAGGTGGAAGCTGGGTGCTGAGTCCATTTGAGTCTCGTCTTCGGAGGAAACCGCCAGGGCCGGCTGCAAAATAAGAAGACTGTTATCTGCGGCAGGAAAGGTGGTCATTCGGTGCCGTCCCCATAGGTCGTTGTGAGCTACGCATGGTACAGGCTCCACCCCATCAGTGTGACTTCAGTCACTGGGTGTGTCTCAGAGCCGTAAAATAGCCCCGAACAGGTGCCTTCGGGTCGCAAGTGTTTTGTACGTAAAACCCGCTGCCCTATCAGCTGCTTTGCAAGTGGAGCTCACGAACGTTCACGTGGAAGAGCGAAGTCTTGGCCACAGCGTTCCCAGGAGAGCCCGCGGTCAGCCAGTGTCCACGGCGTATTTACAGACTGGCCACATGGGTCTTAACCTCTGAAGACGCTGGCCGCTTGAGGACACGGGCCATCGTGCACTGGACTGGCATAGTCTCCACCAAGAAGAGACTTCGAGGTGCTCCATCCGAGACACGACACCCCGCGGCCGCTGCGCGGGTTCCCCTGACCCCGCTCCTCCGGCAGCGAAAGCAGGATTTGGGAGCGTGCTTTCCCACAGCCAGGCACCGCGCTGCCACCGTGCCGTCTACCCTCCCAGAATCAAGTGACTTTTCACCATCACTCCCGCACTTTATAGATGAGAATGAGGAAGGGCGAGCGCCATCGAGTCATGAAATAGAAGACCTGGGCTTGTCCCCAGTCACACTGACTTCAGAGGCTGGATCCCTAACCTCTACTTTACTCTGCGTCCCTAACTCCCTTCCAGCAAGAGAGTTTCTAAGGCAGAGACCCCGAGGCAGCCCCCGAGAATCCAGTCTGCCTGGCCGAGCTGCCGTGGGAAACCGAGCTCCGAATCTGCTCCCCACGTGATGCCCAGCCACGCCCCTGTGTGGTAGAGGAGGAGGTCTCCCCCTTGCTATTCCCTGGGGGCCCACAAACACCACGCAGGGACTGACACAGCCCGGCTGCTCCTCCCATGGGCTGGTCCCAGATCCAAGCACGGCCCAGAGACGTGTCTGCTTTTCCCCGCGGGTCCAGATTCTAGAGCTTTCGCACAGGCCTGTAACCAGAAAGAAGAGTGGGGTGTGTTGGGGGGTGGGGGGCGGTGTTTCTGGGGTGTTTATCAGTGTGATTTGTGTTTGTTTAAGGTTGATGAGAAGTCAAGAAGATGAGTGTCTCCATGTCCCGAGAGAAGCATGCCGACTTCATGACTGAGCCTTAGTGAGGGGCAGTGAGGCCACCCCAAGTGGCCAGGTGCCCAGAACCTTCAAGAAAGGCAGCAAGAGTGAAGGTTTTAGAGTAGGACCCCTGTGTTACTGTCCTGGCCGATGCTGCTCTCTCTCGGTGCTGTTGACTCCTACCAGCCTCAGTTTTTCTCATCTGCAAAATGGGCGTGGTGGCAGAAGTTCCCCCACTTGGAGTGTTTCGGAGAATTAAAGAAACAACTGCTGTCCAGGTCCTGGCTCACGGAGGGACTTAGTGTCCATCAGAAGCCCCGTGTGCCCGCACAAGGAACAAGGTAAGAGGCAAACATTGCTTACTGTCATGTTTCTGAGCTTGTCCCGACCTTTACTAAGTGCTGTGTGCTGGTTCGGGGACAGCGAAAGTGCTCCGGAGGCTGCAGAGAGGCGCTGCCTTCGTTAGTGAGGATGCGAGTTCTGTTCTGCCTCTTTCATTGATCAGAGACTGTTTAGTGTGACCTTGAACCCCTTGTGGCCTCCGATTCTTCATCTGTAGACACCAGGATAAGAGCTGGGATGACGCTGGTGAAACTTATCCTACTCTTAGAACCTCGCACACAAAGCTTATTTCTGGCGTTTTCCTACAGTCGTCTGTAGGAAGGCTTAGGGGGACATGTCGGAGGTTGCTTGTTTTAACCGTGAGATGGAGGGAAGGGGAGGGACCCGCTTGGGTTGGGGCTGCCCCAGACGGATCGCTCCAGGCTCTGCTTTGACTCGGCCCTGCCCGGTGCCTGTCCCGACACTATTCCAGGACACAGGCCCGGGGCGCACGCGCCTTCTCTGCCAACGAACGTCAAGGATCTGTGCTGCTGTCGCCACTTTTGTCTTGGACCCAGGAGTGAGGACCTGTGCTGGGTTCCCAGGGTGAGTGCCGGTGGCGTGTCTCAGGATGAGCTTCTCGAAGCAGATCTTTGCTCTCACGGCAGATGATCCACAGAGCTGGTCTGCGTGGAGCCCGAAGGTGCACTGACCAGCACACCGGCGGGGAGCAGCCCTGGACACCAGGGCCCTGAGGACTGAAGCCACTCGGCACCTCGGTCTGGCCACTGACCTGCCGTCCTCAGTCTTTCCTGGTGGCAGGCGGCGCTGAGCGGGGCTTCACACTGTCCAGTTTCCACTCCAGGACACACCCCTCATGCTGGTCCCAAGGGCCCCATCCCGGGGAGCTGAGAAGCCGGGGCCTCACGGGTTTCGTCCCCTGCAGGTCCCCTCTGGCAAACAGAGGGTTTGGAACCCAGCGGGTCTGCCCACCCTGCATCCAGACCCTCTTGCCTCTTGATTGTGACCACCGTCTTCAAATTCATCTTCTTCTGTCATTGTCTCTGGCTGTCTCCATGGACAGGTGTCCAGAGTTGACTCGAGGGTCCGTGGGGTACTGTGCTGAGGCGCAGAGTCCTTCCAGGAGGAATTTGAGGAGACACTGGGCGACAGCACAAGACACACTTATCGGGAGAAGTGCACGTACAGAGACATCTGTGTGGGCAGTGAAACTGCAGGATGGAGTAAACCGAGGCAGAGCCTGATGAACCCAGGGGGCGGGGAGAGGGGTTTCCATGCTGTTCTGGGTCAAGGGGGAAATGTCTTTTCTGCCAGCATGCCGGTGGCTTGGGTTGGTGACACTAACTTATTTGGGCGGCCCTGGCTTATCAGGGTGGTACTGGGTTAGCTTCAGCCTGAGCTATGGTGGGAGTCCGCCGATGACTTGGGCACCTGTGGTCCTGTTTTCTTGTTCTCAGGGTCGCCCCCACCTGCGGCCCTGCATCCCAATGACCAGCAAACATGCCACTTTAATCGGCTTCCCAAGGGCCAGTACTTGCCTGAAGGCAGTGGTCAGACTCCTCCCCACGTGTGCAGACTCCCCTGTGACTACACAGGATGCAGGCACTTGGTGGGGCGGGACGCTGGGCTGGAGGCGGCACTTGATGCCTCTGGTCAGAGGACAAAGCCTGGCACCCGGAGGCGGAGGAAATCACACCCAGACCTGCGTACGGCCTGGCCACACAGGGCCGGGCTCCCATCGCTTTTCCAGGCACGGAAGCGCCTGCTGTACTCGAGGTTGGGCCTCTGAAAGACGCAGGATGGGTTTTTCCAGACCTTTTCATGGCGAGGCCAAGTCGTGATTGCAGAGCTGGCTTCACGGCCACGTGGTCGCAGAATCAGCTGGACAACTTCTCCTGGACAGAAGTCACCCTGTGTCCCCACAAGGGGAGGAATGAGGGACCCAGGGTCAAGGACAGGCTGGGGGTGATCAAGTAACACGAGAGGAGATGAGGCAGGAACAGCCGGGCTGCAGAGATGAGAGCGGATCTAACGGGCCTTGCATTTCTTGGGAATGATTTGACCTCAACTGCTACACCTCTCTTCCTTTATACCATCCAGCTACTCAGATATTATGATTCTTTGGAATATAGACTCCGTGGGCCAGATACCTCTTTAACATGAGAAATAGCACTGAAGGCTTTGCCATTCATTTAGAAAAAACATTAAATTCGCTCCACCTTTGATGCAGGGAGAGCACAGCTTAACATCTCTAGAGCCGTATGCAGATGTCTGAGTAGAAAATTAACAGGCAGAACCTGAGACTTGCATGAGTAAAGTCCCCAAAAGAAAGGACCCCACCTTAGCAATTTGGGTCTGGGACATACCCCTAGATACTTGAGTTGGGTGGACCAGCAGGTAACTGGACACGCCCACGAAGGGAGAAGCCCCGCCCCTCATGTATAGTCAAGAATCCATCTGACCTGAGGGAGAGGCCAGCAGCACAGGTGTGCATACACCTGCATTCCCTTGATGGAACTTTCCCGGCCTGCAGGGAGCTTCAACTCGCTGTTCCTGCTTTGAACAAACTTGCTGTATGATCCTGTCCAAACGGCTCTCTCCCCGGGCAACCCAGCGTCTCATCAGTGTGTCCCTCCCACCTTCACCCACATCACCTTCATTGGAAGATATTCAAATCCCTCAAGTGCATAGTTCCTGAACCCTACTCCAACAGGGTATGTGGAGGGCTCCCCGTACCCACAGAAGGTGTTTGAGAATTCACCATGGACCTGGAGGCACATCACACGCCACAGGTAAAGGCTCCAGACCACCCTCCGCGTCAGATGCCAGCCACAGCCCAGGCTCTGACCTGGCACTGACCAGTGGGCCACACCCTGACTACCCCCCTTCAGGTCCCTTTGATGACTAGAACAGCACACAGAACTCAGCAGAGTGTGGCTACTGGATCACCAGCTTACTACAAAGGACATCAAAGGACATGAATTCACTGCCAGATGTAGGGAAACACAGTGGGAGGTCCTGAACAAAGGAGCTTCTGTTCCCATGTAGTGTGAGGTCTGTGAGGAGGCAAGTTGACCCAACTTGAAAGCTCTCTGAAATCTTCTTATCTGAGCTTTTCTGGAGGATTTATTAGGTGTGATTGATTAAGTCATTGACCATGGGTCAGTGAATCCCACCTGGGACCTTCTTCCCCGTGAGAAATCAGGGGCCTTCATGGATGTCCCTGCCTTTACTCCAGTTGGTCTCCCTGGTATCCAGACCCCTCCTCAGATGCTTCTCAAAGGTGAGCCCTCCACCACCCAGACCCAGTAAGAATTCCAGGACCCCATTTACACGTGTATGGCTCTGAAGCTTCTCCAACTGAGAGCAAGAGACCAAATAGGACAGAAAACCTGCCATGGCTGTGATGACTCAGGAAACTCCAGCAGCTAGAGGGTTGTGAGCCAGGAACTGGGGATGAAGACCGAACACATGAGAGAATGCATATCTGTCATCTGATGCTGAGTGTAAATCAAGTATCATAGCTGAGAACCTTGGAAACTCCTCTTTTCATTTTTAGGACATGCTTAAATAACAGGGTTCAGAGGAGGCCTGTGCTGGTCCCATCTGCTCATCCCCATCCCTCATGGGACAAACAAAGTCATCTAACACCTCCAGCACCTGTCTGGAGCCCAACCTGCTGTCTTGCAGCAGGCTGGATACACTGATCATAATTTTCAGAGTTGAAACCATCATTAATTGGAGTGTCGCCAGGCATGGCAGAGGATGAAGGCTTGGGGAGGTGGTTTATGATGCGGGGACAGAATAGCTTCAGATCTCTAAGGCCATATGCAGATGTATGAGTAGAAAATTAGCAGGCAAAACCTGAGACTTCTAAGAGCAAAGACCCCAGAGCAAGAACCCATCTCCCCTGAGTGAGAGGCCTGCAGCACAGGTCACACACACACGTGTGTTCCCTTGATGGCACCTTCCCAGCCCGCAGGGGCTTCAACTCGCTGTGTCTGCTTTTCATACACTCTCTGTGTGCTCCTGACCAAACGGCTCTCTGCACGAGTTCTTCCCGGATGGACCAGCGTCTCATCAGCATGTCTCCTTCCCCCTCCCCCCGCTCAGTTTATAATCAGTAGTCAAGCTCAGTACCTGACCAGTTGGTCTTCAGGTGAGGCAAGCGGGAGAGGTTCAGGCATCCTGAGCTGGGGGACGTGGGGAGGGGTTAAAACTGCCAAACTAGGACAATCCCTGTCGAGCGGGACTGCAGTCACCCTAGTGAGTTTTAACTGGACAGTTACCAGGATGACAATGCCAAACCAGGGCCGTCCTAAGAGGACAGGCTGCAACCCTAGCCTGGCAGCTGGGGCAGACGGGATCTCTGCTCCCAGGGGCTCTGAATGTGGCCGAGCCTAAGTGCAGCCGCAGTGTAGGGCCCGATGGCAGCCTTCTCTAGGTTTCTCTCTTAGAAGAACTTCCAGAACAACAAAGGTCCTGGGGAACGCTCCGGGCCGCATGACAGGCCAGTGTCTGGGCACTAGAGGCCAGAGTTCCCCTCTTTAATCCTCTGGAAAGATTCTTGTAATCTCTTTATCTACCTAACGTTTTCCCTAATTCAACAAAGAGCTGGGACCACCAACCTGCCAGAGGCCGCCTCGCCAACCTGAAGAACTTCCTGAAAAATCACCGCACCTGCTTCTGCTTGTGTGTCCAGGAGTCCTGTTCTCCTGCTAATTACAGACACTGGAAAGGTGGTCCACCCAGCAGTCCCCTCCCCAGGCTGTGGACCTGCCCACCTCCAGTCCCCGGGACCTCATCTCCAGCCCCACCTGCTCATTTTTCCCCTCCTCCTCTGTCTGCAACAAACTGGTAAAACTGCACGTCTTACGCATCTCAGACTTCTTCGTTAAACCTTCACCACCAAGCCCGAGTCCCACATCCTCATGCCAGCACAAGGGGCCTGAGTCCCCGGAGACGCCTGCGCCCCACGCATGCCTTCTCTGCCCCTTTGCTACCAGACTCAGGTCTGCTGCTCCTTCCGAGGGCCAGCACTCGAGAGGACACATGTTGATGGGAGGAAAGCAGGTTTCCCGAAAGGTGCCAATCAGTGTGGGAGACCTGCCCGTCTCAGATCCACCGGCCCCTCTGAAGGGTGTGCAGAATCACATAGCAAAGTCCAGGGCAGGGAGCCTCGGGGAAGGTGAGGCGGGTGGGGAAATCCACAAACACGAGTGCCGATTGCAGGTAGTGCGGTCGCTGGGGGTTTGCCAGCTTGTCAGGAGGATCCCAAGTCTCCTTACCTCTCTGGAAGAAAACCAGTTCAATTCATTACCTGTGTCTCTGTCTCCATGAAGTTTATCTGCTACTAAATTTTCTACGTTTATTAAATGCCATAGACTCACCAGTTTTGCTGAATGCCTGAGTCCAGAGTCTCAGTTTCCCGCCTGGTTACACCTCCCTCCGGTTTTTGTTCATCTGATCGGGGAAAGCCTGGGTTGCAGGTGCCGCTGCTCAACCTCCCTCTGAGAGAACGAGCCTTTATCACAGATGCTCAAGGCAGGTTTTCTTGGGCAAAATTTCAGTCAGTAGATTATTTGGCGCAAATAAAAAACAAACAAACTTGAAATGTCAGAGAGCCATTCTTTTGAGTAAATACTGCTCTTTCTCAAACATTCCTCAAAACGACAGTGAGTACTGTGGAGAGAGTGGCGGGACAGGCTTTATGCATATTTATGTAGACTATTTGCACATTTGCATGCTTTCCTTACTCACTGCACTCTAGGACTGGGACTGCTAAGAGACCAGCTCCAGAGGAGTGGAGTCATTGAAACAAAGGCCCTGAGGAGCTCACAACAGATGACCCCAGCACTCTGTCCAGACCCCACTCTGGCAGGTAGATGATTTTGAGACCAGAAAAATGACAACTCTAGGAGGAAAAGCATCATACTTTCTCCGAAGCTTCTTGTCCTTCGCCTAATCAAAGAAATATTATCACTCCCTCAAGTCTCTGTCCTTCCTTAGGAGACGTAGCTGTTTTTCCCTTATTACCTAGATGCTTGCGGGCTGGGGTGGTATTCATCCAGACCTCAGTCACATCTTCACTTCCATGAAAAGACCCCATACCTGGTGGCAGGACGCCTGGGTTCCAACAGGGAGACGCCACCCAGCTGTGCCCTGTGTACTGGGGGGACTGTGAGCTGCACATCTGGAAAATGGGACATAAAAGCTGGGCGTCTTCAGGAAGCAGTCCCCTCCCCGCTCCCCTCTGGGCTTACAGTGTGGCCTGGAGGCTCAGGTGTGTCCAGGAGGGACACAGTAGGGGGTCATGTTGGTCTTTTCTTCTAATCACAAAATTATCTGTTTCTGGGAGAAATGTTAGGTCCTCCTAAAAATCCAGAGGAGAGATGAAAAGTCACCCACCATCAGCCCACTGTCACTTCGTGGGCAGCTTCCTCCTTCTGCGGGGCCTCCAGGCCTCAGTATTGCCACCTATGAGGGCAAGCCCAGGGGACTTTGCAGTATTGACCTTGTGAGATGACAAAACAGAAGATTCTATCATTCACCTTAATCCACACCAGAGTATTCCAAACCACAGAGAGGAGCTTAGCATGATGTTAACAGCTGCACAATGCCTGAACACTGCATTCGGTGATCCAGTGACTACACCTCCAATTTTTCACAACGAGTTTAGTATTTTGGAAATTTGGGGACATTTCTTTTTATTCCTAGTTTTCTGCTACCATCCATACAATGTGACTTACATTTGGGTATATTATTTATTTCATATGTAGTATGTAATTTGGTCAATTTACAGTAGAGAAACCGAGATCATACAGAGGGGAAAGAACAGTCTCTTCAATAGCGCTGGGAAAATTGGGCAGCCTCCTGCAAAAAAAAGAAACTGGACCCCTGTCTTACCCCACACACAAAAATCAACTCCAAGTGAACTAACTTGAATGTAAAACCCGCAACGACAAAATTATTGGGATAAAACATAGTGGGCGGTGTGCCTGGTGGAGTACAGGTTAGGTTCGCCACCTCCTGCAAGTCCAGGCCACGGGTCTCCCCGGAACCACGGTTCACAGGCTGGGGCTGGAGAAGCCACCCAGACGCACAACTGAATGCAACAGATAAAGTGCTTCCTCCTCCTCCCTCCTCTTCCCATCTCTGCTCACCTTCATTCCTACCTGCACCTTTCCTTTAAAAACAAAAACATTGTGTGCAAACTCCATGACGTTCATCTCAGCAATGACTTTTTTTAGTTTGAGTCTGAAACCTACGGAATGGAAGAAAATATTGGCAAGCTATATTTCTGATAGGGGTTGATATCCGATCTACATAAAAAGAGCTCAGACAATCTAAGAGTATAAAACAAATAATCTGGTTAAAAATGGGCAACAGACATGTTTTCAAAGAAGACATACAAATGGCCAACAGGCACGTGAAAAGACGCTCAACATCGTCAGAGGAATCAGATCACAACGCAGTGAGACATCACCTCGCACCTGTCGGACGGGTCTCATTGAAGACGGGAGAGAGCAAGCGCTGACTTGGCAGTGGAGGAGAGAATGCTCCAGCACTGCTGTATCCTGGGGTGTATGCTGGTCCTGTCGCTGTGGAAACCGTGCAGCAGCTCCTCAAAAAGTGTGAAGTGGGATTGCCGTATGACCCACCAATTCCGCTTGAGAAAGATGGAGGACATCCTGGCATTGTGGAAACAAGGGCGGACCTTGGAACATTCTGCTAAGCGAAATAAGCCAGAGAAAGAAAATATGGCATTGCACCACTCAGATGTGGAATCTGAGGGGGAAAAACCAAGTTCATAAAAATAGAGTGAAAAGTGGTTGCCAGGAACTAGTGGGGAACAGGAGAACTTGACAGAACAGTACGCACTTCCAGCTATGTGATAAATGAGATCTGAGGAGCTGAAGTAAAACATGATGATCATCAATAACTGTGGTATGTAACTGAAATTGATGATGAAAGTACAGCTTATATTTTCTCACCCCCCTTTAAAAAAAGAAAAACAATCCAGATAATACATCTCTGACTTCAGATGATTTCTTTAGTGGGTCCCCCGAAGTGAGAGGATATGAGCATGTTCAAGATTTTTGACCATATTGCCAAATTACTTTGCAAAGTTTCTGCTGTCCCACCTAAGGTAATGAGATTGATTTTTGACACACTCATGCCGGATCAGGGACCCCTTGGGTGAATACATTCACTAAGCTGTGAAGGAAGTGTGCATGAGGAATTGCATTCATCGAGTCTTCTTTGGCATGTGGAATAGTTTCAACTTTTTTTTCTCTTGCATGTCTTCCTTGTGTATTGTTTGCCCATGTAACTGAGAGTTGAAATATTTTTTCTTATCTTCCAGTATAGACATAAAACTTCTTTCTCTGATTATGACTATGGTACGTGCTCATGGTAAAAAATGTCAAGAGTGTAAAGGAGAAAATGAAAGTTATTTATAATCTGACTACTGGGAAATAACTATTACAATTTTTCTGGCATGTTTTCTTCCTGATATTTGACTTCCCTGAGACACAGATGCTTACTCACAGGTAGATGTACACACATGGACAGATGCACACACATGCACATATATCTCTGAGAGGGAAAAAAAAGAAAAAATTCCCTTTTCTCTATTTACCATTATTTTATGAGCATTTTAACATGTCATTAAAAATTCCTAATGGATATGCCTTTATACTCCAACATACCATTTTATAGAAAGGTGCAGGCAAGAATGAAGGGGAGAAGAGGCAGACAGGCAGGAAGAGAGGGAAGGAAGAAGCACTTTATCTTATTTAGTTGTTCATCTTAGTTGTTTCCCCTGCCCCGGGTCTTGAACCAGGAATGTATGTGAACTGCACCTGGTGTGTTAAACTGCTAGGCCATCAGAGCACACCTTTACAGAAAATTTTAGCAGCTCTATGCCACAGGACACTAGGTGTTTTTATTTTAAGTAATGCCATAATGAACATGCTTTCCCATAAGTACTTGATAAAGAAAAATATTAATTTCCTCACTCATCTGCGGGAAGCATTTGACAGGGATTTTGTTCTGTTTTCTTTTGGAGCACCGATTCCAATTTTGGAACTGAGGGCAATCACAGAACTTTTCCGTTTGTGAGTAATTCCGTTTCGGGGATGACCCTTCCCATGCAGACAGCACATCTTCATTCTGACGTTTTTGCTGGCATTTGGATCAGTCAGGTCTTTTCTGACTTAGGTCTTTAATCGACTGGGAACACGTGGGTTACAGGGAAGCGTGGTGGGCGACATGTCCACACAGCTGCCGATGCAGTTTTGTGCTGAGTGTGAATGAAGATTAATATTCCACTTTCCAAACTCTAGCAGCTGGTTAATCATTGCGGAAATCATTGTTAGTTCTCAGGCTGTTTTGAATGTCAGCTTTTTGTTTGGGCTTCATAATTAGTTTCACGGGTGACTGGGAGGGCTCAGCAGTCACTTCACCATGGTGTTGCCTAAGAGGGGTTACCTGGGCGGGGTCTGTCCTCAGAAGTGTTTCCCGCCTTCCTTACGGGAAGCATCTGGCATCCGGCAAGGGCTGGACGGGTTTAAATTAAGGGAAGCCACACGCTTGCTTACATGATGGGGATCTGACCTCATTGAGGCCGATGACAACTGATTGCCAATAAATCCTTTGGCAGCGCTGGGAATCTGCTGCACCACCGCTCCCTGGAAGTACAGCTCTGTGTAGATGACACACCCTCCACTTTTCCCTTGTCTTCTTACCCTCTACCGCTTCCCATTGTAGCTTCAGCTTATTACACTGGGGCAATCACCCCATAAGATCCTGCAGTCTACACACGGGAGAAAAAGAACAAGTCAAATATTTCTCTCTCTCTCTCTCTCTCTCTCTCTCTCTCTCTCTCTCTCTCTCTCTCTCTCTCTCTCTCTCATTGGATTTGACTAGAAGAATGAAATTTATAAGGTAGTTAAGAGAAAGAAAATAGCTACTCTACTTGGAAACCTTGGTTGCAACTCTAACTTAAGAAAAAAATGTCTTAAGAGACATGAGTGATAGAAACTCACGTGATGCCATGCCACATATATTTCATATTTATTCCCTTGTGACTCCTCCAGCATGTCTCTAAGATCGGTCCACTTAGTAGCAGCAGGATATGGAGGCGTGGTAAAGTCAAACAACCGTCCAGGGTCACAAAGCTGGTAAGTAAGCGATTAGAACACAGGCAGTCTGGCTCTGGAGCCCATATTTTTATCCTCCTGGCAGGAATCTTCCCACATGGCAGCTCTCACTGAATCTTCAGGAAGGCAGCCTTTTCCTCTACACACTCACCCAATGGCTTGCTGAAGATCACTTAGTTTATAAGTGGCAAAACCAAGATGGAGACCAAGTAATTCAGCCTTAATCATTATGCCTTAGAAAACACTGAGTGAATATCATTAGAAGGCCCACCATGAAAATACAGTGAAAAATATCACTCGAGATATCCAAATAGAAAATTAAAAAAGGTGACTTAATTGCCAACGTTTACTTCCAATGTTACCTTAGTTCCTGAATGCTATTTTTTTTTTATCAACACTGCATTATTTCATATACTCTCCATTAGGCATTTACCTGCCACCCACAGTATTATATTGCCCATTGTATAACCTATTTCAATAGGATAAAGTCCACACATCGTGTCTCTCTATAGAGAAAGTCACATCCTTGCCACAGAACACTTATGTTTCAGAGTCTGCCTATCCAAATACAGCTGATACCACAGGACCACAAAAAACAAAACAAAACAAAAAACTGCTACAATTACTTACATCTCAACACATTGGGTAACAATGAGAGATAAATTCTTAGAAACATGATCTTTACCAAGAATGAATCATGACAAAATAGAAAATCTGAACCAACTGATATCAAGAGATTGAATTAATAATTGAAAATAAAAAACAAACAAACAAACAAAAACTCCCAACAGAAAATCCCAGGACCTGATGTCTTTACTGGAACATTCTACCAAATATAATGCCAATCCTTCTAAAATTCTTCCCAAGAAAATAGAAGAGGAAAGAGCACTTCTAAACTCATTCAACTAGACATTACCTTGATATCAAAACTAGAGAAAGAAACTATAAGAAAATAAAATCACAGGCCAATATCCCTAAAAACATAGATGCGAAATTTCTCTACAGATAATAATGAACCAAATTCAACAACACATGAGAAGAATCATACCCATGATTAGGTGGAATTTATCCCTGGAATGTAAGGATGTTTCAACTTATGCAAATAAATTAATATGATATATAAAATTAATATAATGTAGGATAAAAATAATCACCTCAATAAATGCAGAAAAAGCATTGATAAAATATTGATTCATGATAAAGTCTCCCTATATATTTAGGTATAAAAACAATGTTCTTAACCTTATAAAGACCATATGTAACAAGTCTACAGATAACATGAGCATCAATAATGAGAAATGGAAAGTTTTTCCACTAAGATCAGGAAAAACACAAGGCTTTCCAATTTACCACTTCTGTTGAACATAGTGCTAGAAGTTTTAGCCAGTGCAATTAGGCATGAAAAATCAATGAAAGGAATTTATTTCAGATAAAAAGAAGTAAAATTACCTATTTGAAGTTGGTATGATCTTATGTATAGAAAAATCTAAAGATTTCACCAAAATAGTACTAGAATAAACAAATTCAGAACATAGCAGGATATAAGATCAATATTTGAAAATTGTGTTTCTGTACACTAACAGTGAACTATCTGAAAAAGAAATTAAGAAATAGCATGAATATAAATAAAATATTTAGGAATAAACTTAACTAATGAGGTGAAAGATATATACTAAAAACTACACTGATGAAAGAAATGAAAGAAAACAAATAAATTAAAAGATATTCCATATTTATGTGATGAGGGACAGTACAGGGAAAAGAAGGGGACTTTGAGAATAAGGAAGCAGGATCTAGATGTACAAGTCAGCAGGGGATTAGTTAACCACTCAAGCTGCCGGCATGTTAAAGATAAGCTAGCATCACTCAGGTGAGCTAGCCCCACCCAGGCCACAGGCATGCTGGGGAGGGACAAGCAGAAAAGACATTTCCTTAGCAACCCCTAGCAACCCTGCACAGGTCAAATGACCCAACGCTGGAAAATTCCATTCCCTAGGTATATAAGACCTTCTGTCAGCTTAGCCAAAGCACAGCTTTACTGCCCACAGAGATCTCTCTGTTTCTGTCTTCTCCTAATAAACTTGTCAGCTGCTATCATCATGTGTCTCCCTTGAATTCTTTCTTAGATTAACTACACGGCCTAGAACCTGTAGGTGCCCTGTCTCCAATGGTCTCCAATGCATATACTGCAATATTGTACCATATTATTAAGATATCCATACTACTCTCAAATAATGTACAGATTCAGTACAATCCCTATCAAAATTCCAGCAGCATTTTTTTCACAGAAATAGGGGAAAAAAACCCTAATGTGCCTTAACCATACAAGGTCTCAAACAGCCAAAGGAATCTTGAGAATGAAGAACAAAGCTGAAAACATCACACTTTCTAATTTCAAAATGTATTTCAAAGCTGCAGTAATACAAACAGTACTGGACTTACATGAAAACAAACACACCAAAGGAACAGCATAGTGGGCTCAGAAATAAATGGAAACATATACAGTCAACTAATCTTTGACATGATTCTAAGAGCAATCAATGTGGAAAGTAGTCTTTTCAATAAAGATGTTGAGAAAACTACATAGTCACATGCAAAACAAAACCCCAAAACTGCAGCCCTATCTGTTACCACTCACAAAAATTCACTTGAAATGAATTAAAGACTTAAATGTAAGAAGACTTGAAAACATAAAACTCCTAGAAGAACTCATAGTGGGAAAACTCCTTGACCTTGGTCTTGGCGATGACTTTTTGGATCTGACACCAAAAACAAAGCTAATAAAAACAGAAATAAAAAAGTGGATTTTATCAAACAAAAAAAGCTCTGCGCAGCTAAGGAAATATCCATCAAATGAAAAGGCAACCTATGGAATGGGAGAACAATTTTTGCAAATCATATATCAGAAAAGTGGTTAATGTCCAAATATACAAGGGACTCATACAAGTCCATAGCAAAAAAAAAAAAAAAAAAGGAAAACAAATGCTCTGATCAGAAAATGAGCATAGGACCTGAATAGACATTTTTTTGGAAGTCATATAAATGGTCAATAGTACATAAGAAAGTGCTCAATATCACTAATGAAATAATGCAAATGAGAACCATAATGACCTGTCACATTACACCTGTTAGGATGACTTTTATCAAAAACAAAAATGACAAGAGATAGCAAGAGCTGGAGAAGATGTGGAGAATGGGAATCCTGCATGGTGTTTGTAAGACATAGGTTGTTAAAGTCACTATGGAGAACAGTACGAAGTCTCCTCAAAATATTGAAAGTTGTGCTACCATGTGATCCAGCAATCTTACTTGGGGGTGTATTTCTGAAGGAAATACAATCAATAGCTCAAAGAACCCCTGCACTGTCATGTTTCTTGCAGCATTATTCACAAGAATCAAAATTTGGAAAGAATGCATGTGTTCATCAATCAATGACCGGATAGAGAAGATGATGCATATGTACAATGGAATATTATTCAGCCACAGAAAAATGGAGATCCTGACATTTGTACAACATGGATAAAACTGAAGCACGTTACATTAAGTGAAATAAGTCAGATAAAGACAAATAATGTATGATCTCACTTGTTATTAGAGTCAAAAATAAATAAGTTATTAAATTCAAACTCATAGAAACAGAGACTAGAATTGTGGTTACCAGGGCCTGGAGGGGTTGGGTGTTGGGGAAAAGGAGAGATGCTGGGCAAAGAATAGAAGCTTTAAGTTGTAATCTAAGTTCTGGAGATGGGAGAGACAGCATGATGACTCATTAATAATACTGCATAATAAAAATGTACTGAGAGAGTAGATCTTAAGGTTCTGACCATAAATAAAAGAAGGGCAGGTAAATATGAGAGGTGACTGGAATTGTTAATTAACCTGATTGTGGTAGTTATTTTGCAATCTATAAAAATATCAAATCACTATATTGTACATTTTAAGTAGGTAACACTTTTTTCTTAAAGGAAAAGCACAGGCAGGAATGAAGGTGAGCAGGAAGGTAGGCAAGAAGAGAGAGGAGGAAGAAACATATATTTATTTTTTGGTGTTGTCTACCTTGGTTTTTCCCCCAGGGCTCCAGGAGGAGAACCAGGGTTCTTGGGATGGATGTGGACTTTGCTCAGTTGGAGGCGGAAGACCTAACCGTTACTCCACTAGGGTACACCAAGTAGATACACTTTTATCGTTAATTATACCTCCCCGGGGGGAAGGGACCAGAGACTCCCCATCCAGCCTTGAGCTTTCCAGAGGGACTTGTAAATCATGTTCAAAGTTCCAGAGAGAACCCCGTGGAGAGTTTGAATGTAGCCATATTAAAATTATAGCATTCTGCATACCATTACTCAAATACATTTTGTTCTTCAATAAAGTTTTATGCTTTGTTTATATTATCTAATAATTTTTAATTTGAAGTATAGCTTAGGTAGTTACAGTTCCATTCCTCTTTGAGATATCCTTTGCAGTATGTTTTAGGTGGTCATTTTTCTGCACATAAGAAAATTAAAGACACATCTAAATACACACACATATATGTGTATATTCAATTACATACACCTGTATTGTTTATTGTATACATACAAATTTTGTTTGTATTTACCACAATCCTGCTGTCCTTATCAGTTCTGATTTTTTCGGTTGCCCCACTACTGTGACTAATGATAATCTTGACTTCTTTCTCTCAATTTTAGTTTACCTATCAAATTGACTAGAGTTTTTTTCAGAAGAGTGCTTAATAATAGCAAAGCTGTTATGAAAGTAAAAACGATAGTTTTATTTCTGTATTTCCATGTACTGGGACCCTCAGTAATCCTTTAAAGTGATGCTGAAAAATCATCTTTAATGCAAAAGTAATTTGATCTGCACAGACTTGGAAATGAGAAAAATTAGTTTCGAAATTTTATAAAATGATCTCATTATTGTTTTAAAAAGGAGAGAAATATCACCAGGGTCCCAACGGAGGCGCCACACGAATTTGTCTAGAGAAGGGCTGGTGGGATGTCTGAAAACCTAGATACTGCAGTTGTTCTGAGAGAGGACGGGGGCACGGGAAGCAGGAATGAAATTCCAAGATGCTCTGAAATTCCCCGGGAGGCCCCAGAAACAGTGAGGGGACACTCTGTGGGAGGACACCAAGGTCTTCATTTAGTGGGCGATGCCTCTGGTAATGACACACATATATTGACTCTACAGCAACCATCTCGCGGCTTTGGCAGAGCGTGGATGCTCAGACGTCCTACAGACGAGGAGGTGAGGAGGCAGGATGGTCTTATTTCCTTGACCGCAGTTTCTACAGCAGACACTGTCCACCAGCTGTCCATCATCGCCTTTGCAGGACTGACCAACTTCTGATGCCCTCTGCAAAACCGACTCAAGGAGCCTGCAGCGTGGAGCTCCTGGGGGCTTTCTGAGAACCCCTCCCACGCCTGCCTATGCCAGTTGTCTGGCTGTTATGTCATTTCAATAAACACTGCCGGGATCCATGAAACAGGAATGCAATCACAAAGTGCTATTCTTTCCATGAAAGCCAAGATGTATGTCCTGGGAAAACTGGAGATGGATGCATCTTTTTCAAAACTGTGCTGGCAAAGGAGAGCAGGTAAGAACGGCACAGAAGGAGTTGGAGTGGAGATTGAAAAGCCTGGGGTTTGAACCTCCTATGGCTTTGTAAGTATATCTAAAGGTCTTATTCCACTTTTTTAAAAGCATTCATATCTGATTGCTTTCCATGATGCAACAAAGACGTGGCTTTGCAAAACGTAATAATAATGATGTTAATAAGGACACAGAACTCCAAGAGGAGAACTCATTCAAAGAACAGACTTGTTTTCCACATCAGAAAAGTAGTTAACAAATAATTTGTATCTGTTAAGTTAAAATAAAATATTCTGCATCTGTGCTTGCTTAGCAAAATTCTTATTTCACCACCAACCATTTCCCTAAAGACATCAGGTAACAGGACTTCTACTTCATTATTTGTTTTTTCCTTCGCTTTTTAAGGAAAGGTGCAGCAGGAATGAAGGCGAGCAGGCAGGCAGGCAGGCAGGGAGAGAAAGGAGGAAGAAACATTTATTTTACTTTAGTTGTTCACATTGGTTTCATGGGTTTGAACATGGGTTGATGCAAACCCAGGTCCTGGGAGGTACATGAACTGCTCTCCTCCAGAGGCAGCTGACCTAACCACCACTCCACTGGGTATGCTCCCATTTTAGATTTAAAATAAGAAACTGGTCTGCTACTGACTGTTTTAGATACACCCTCCTCTGCCAAGATGCGTGCTCTGTGTGTGAAAGAGCGCAGCTGCTTCACTCAGCAAGAAAGATCAGACACTGCTGGACATGCCACCGTGGGGCCTCTTGGTTTCTGTCTTAGTCCTCCCTGGGCCTTATGGGTGACTTCTCTCTTCCAGGTGACCCAAGTTGCTGGCACTCGGGAATGCTGACCTGGTGGGTGGACTTAGGACGGAATGTGTGGAACGCTGGTGTCGTGGGAGGGATCAGATGTCACCTAGGGTGGCCTTTCCCTCAAAATGACTAAACCAAAGGCAGCTTACAGCTCCACTGGGCTTATCTGTGGGGAACTGCTGAGTCATCAGAGTTGTGTAACCGGCCAGTTCCCCAGAAGTCACTGGAATGTACGACCATAGATTAAAACATGATGGCAGCTGTGTTGTCTGCTCTGGAACGTGTGCCAGAAATCTGACAAAATGGTGGCAAAGATGAGACGTGGGTCAAGAAGAAGGACACATTGAAGCCCCACCCCTCCACGCCATGACAGCTCTGGTCCAAACCAAATTAGGCCCAATTCGTAGGCAGATCCCCTGTGCTGGACTGCTTGCCTCTCTTCTGGAAGTCCGCAGATGTCAGAGACCCAATCGCCACCTCTTCCCTCCTCCTCCTTTGCAAGAACCACATAACCATTCACATGTGCGCCCAGTCAGGGAAGGAATTTGGAGCATAAGCTCCCTTTCTCTTCTTTGGTCAAAGAACACATTTCTTTTGGTTGCTCCTACCAAGGCCCTTGGTAGCAGGTAGGAAAAAGAACTTAGAGGATTTTGATCAAAGATGTATGACACTGGAAAAGATACTAAAAATAAGTGCACACCTGTTCTTCCCTCTCACAGTTTGTATCAGAACTTTCTCTTTTAGCCCTGGGAGAGATCAGAAGGTTGGGCACACCCTCACGGTGATCTGGGAAGATGCTTTTCCAGGCAGCATCCCCCCAGGGAACCCTCCAAAGAGCTAGGGCAGCCTGGGCTCCGTTAATTCTTCTTGATAAGGCAGCTGAAATTCTGTGCTGTTGGCCACCCTGGCAGCAAAAGCCTAGTGGAGCTTAGGACTTCTGTACTTGGAGAGTGGACAGTATTAGCATTTTCAATACACACATGTTCAAACCCATGAAATCATCGTCCTCAACTTGAATATAGGGCACCAAAGTGCCTCCATCTTGGACGGGCGCCCGGACGGACCCTGGCCTCTTCCAAACATCATTCAACACTAATTCCTGGGACCTCTGACATACTCACCTCGAAAGTCCCACGATATCTTAAGTAGAACAAGACGCCTAAGCATAATTTCAGGGTGCTGCTGTCTGTACCAGAGGCAGACACAGAATACCCCTTATCTCCTGCAGTTTATGGTCCTCCCTTAACCAAAGCCCTGTCCCTCAGCCCTGCTTATCAAAGACCCTGTGTGCAAGTGTCCCTAATCAATGACTACTACAGCTCACAGACCTGCCTGCTTTATTCTTTGGACTCAAGTTCATGGGCGGAGGGGATAAACATTACAAAGCAAGTTTGCAGGTAAGTAAGCAGGGAGTGAGTTAAGTGGCCAAGGCTAAGGCGTGCCAGCAAGTGCCACCAGGCACGTGGGGAGGGGCTGACAGCGAAGACCCTTCCATAAGAACCAGGTCCGAGGCCACACCTCTTAACAACACCCAAGTTAACCCCAGGTTTTCTGGGAAGGGGTTTGCTTCTAGTGACAAAGCCAAGACCTAGCAGCTCTTCTGGGAATGGCAGGAGGGCTGGCGGTGATTCATGGCCATGCTCCTGGAGGTGGTGAAGGCAGGCGCCCCACCCCGGGGTCTACACAGTACCACTCTGCCAGAACACGTGCCCCTAATACACTGGTCATGCCCTGGCCATCAGGCTCTCTGAATTCTTTCTGACAAATTCCACGCCGCATGGGTGCCTCGGTCCACCCGTGTCAAAAATACCCCTTTCAGTTCGGGGTACCCTTGGTCCCACCACTGAGCAGCCCAGGACGGTGTTCACAGACACATCGCCCACCTCCCCTCCCTGGCCTGTGAACCTGCTGTCATTTCAGAGTGGAAACCCCACCACCCCACGAGCTAAGATCGTTCATTGACCCGGGCTTCAAAGGTTGCCGAAGACCTTGCTGAGAAGAGGGGAAAATATCCTTGATAATCTGAACGAGATTCTCAGCCCCAAACAGAAGTTTAAAAACATTTGAACATAGTGAAAGCAAGACGGATTGTTCAAATACAAGCAGCAAAAACTTGCCCATGAAAAGTTTTAACGTGGATAAAAATGAAATTGTACTTTTGTAGGCATTTCTCTGAATACATTTCCTGATATGAAATTGACCTGAGGCACAGCCTGGTGGAGTAGTAGTTAGTTCAGCTGCCTCCGAAGAAGCGCAGGCCACATACCTCTGGGTTTAAGTCCCAGGCCCGGGGGAAAACAACCAGTATGAACAACTAAATAAAAATAAAGTGCTTATTCTTCCTCTTCCTTCCTTCCTGCCTGCCTGCCTACTCACCTTCATTCCTGCTGCATTTTTTCTTAAAAAAAATGGCATGAACTAACAGTGGTTGAAGTGGAGAATCTAGCCAGTTTCCATCATGGTGGGTGTCTTTGGTGAGGACAGTCAGGACACTGCCCAAGTCCCCGTTTCTACCACAGATATTCTTTCCAGCTGATTACCACTCAGTGGCTCAGCCTGATGTCGAGCGGTGGAGACGGGCCACGCAGAAAATCAGGACGCGCGTGAGGGTCTCTGCACATGGGGCAGCTTCCATGTAGAGGGACCCTCAGACAGTTCCCTCCTCCCTTCCATCCCTTGCTATTTTCTTTCTTCTCTGAAGTTTTATTTCTGGCAGCATACTTCTTTGGATTAACTGCCCTTTGGCTTTCTTTGTCTGTGCTCAGTGTGTCGGCCACAGACAGGGCTCCAGGGCGCCGCCCTAGCGGAACTGCCCTGGCTTCTGGGCACCAGCTGGGCCGGCTCCTGCTGCTTCAGCACCGGAGGCCACAGGCCGGCGTCCACCGTCCAGGCGATGTCAGAGGAAATCGGAGACCCCCCTCGCTGCCCTCTACTCACGCTCCTGTGTGTCCCTCTCCCCCAAAGAATCAAATCAAGAACATGCTACCAGGCACCTGCTGAAGGCAGGGCACCAGCCACCCCCTCTAGTATCCGAGCTCCCACGGGAGGGAGGGAACACCCGGGACATTTGACGGGAGGTGCTTTCCGGAAGAAAGTCAAGTCACCAAGTTTCTTACTTTCAGCCCCTGTTCTTATAAGGGGTGTTCTTACAAGGGGTATGTGGGTGCGCACACGTGTATGTGCGCTTGTGTGTGAGTGTGTGCGCGTAGGGGATGGCACTGACTTTTCATGGGCTCACTTGTAAGTGGTTATTTTAAAAGGCACCCAGGGGTGCGCCCTGGTGGGGTAGCAGTTAGGTCAGCTGCTTTTGGCCAGCAGAGTCCACACACATCCTAAAGATCTCAGTTCACGTCCCAGGTCCAGCGGGGTTAGAGCTAAGATGAGCAACTAAATAAAATAAAGTGCTTCTTCCTCCTCTCTCTTCCTGCCTGCACCTTTTCTTAAGTGTGCCCTGGTGACCTGGCAGAAAAGTCCTCCGCCTCCAGCATCATGAGCCATCGGCAACCCAAGGACCAGGGTTTGCATCCGGGGTCAGGAGGACAGCTAAGATGCACAACTCAATGCAATAAAGTGCTGTGTACTCAGCTTTCCTGCTCCCCTGCATCTGCTTGTTTTATGCCAGCACCTTTCTTTGAAAGAAAAAATAAACACAAACTAAAAGGCGCCCGGGAGGAGCAAAGCAGAGACGCGTGTGGGGAAAGCAAAACAGGATGCTGTGCCCCCACGCAGACTCGGGCTGGTCAGGCCTGTAGTCGGTGCGGTCAGCCCAGGCTGTGACCCCAGAGCTGTTTGCACATCAGAACCTCCGGTTTCCCTGGAGTCCTCGCTGCCGGCAGAGCCTTAGCAGGCAGAGCCTTAGCAGGCAGAGCCTTAGCCAGCGAGGCGGGGCCTGCCCGGGCATCTCATCTACCCCGGAGAAGCCAGGCAGGGCTTCGGGAAGCTTCCAGAAGTGTAAGGGAAGCTGTATTGTGTAGGTAACCCCCTCCCCACCTCCCCCAGGGGCTTCTTAATTGTGTAGATTCTGTGGACACAGGTCGCCTCCTCTCGGACTCTGTGCTTTTTTCTCACCCAGAACACAGCACTGGAGTCAGAAAATGGAGTCAGGACCATCTCGTCCAAACTCCCTCTTTCTAGGCCCCACACCCCACACAAAGGAAGAGGATAAAATGAAATGGTAGACTATTTTGGGCTAATTTTCGCTTCCTTTCAGCTCCCGCCAGCCCCTGCGCTGGTAGAGCACCGGCCTCGGCTAATGGTGGAGACAATTAGCAGCTGTGAGCTGGTTTAATGCGCCAAGTGCATAATCGTTTCTGGCTGGAGCCACTGGGGACCCGTCTGCCATCCACGCGCCTCGCTGCCGGTGAAGTATAGGCTCTAAAGCAAGATGCGAATGCTGCTCTCCGTCTTGAGAAGATGTCCCCCCAGATCTGAGGCGGAGACCGGACATAGTTCAGAAGCGCTGGAGGCCGGCAGAGGAACTGGGAAGGATGCTGAGTGTGGGCCCCGAGCTTAGGGCCATCCAGCCTGGCCTTGGTCTCAGTCACAGACACCAGTCCCAAGAGGGGTGAGACACACCTCCCATCCGCTGCCCACCACACCCCAGATCCCTTCTGTCACCTTCCGGGCCTTCCTCACCCCAGTGGGTTAGGTTCCTGAGTGCAGTCTCTGAAAGGAATTTCAGAGCCACTCAAAGGCGTCCATGAGTAAGAAAAGGTTTATTGAAATAAAAGTTAAAATAAAAGGTGAGATTTGAAAGGAAGAAGGGGAGAGGAGACTCGGGAGAGAAGACCCCCGACTTTACACAGACCAGGTGCTCGGGGAGTATTTTGTTGACCTACAGTTTCCTATCTGGTCTTCTGCAGGTATTTCCACGAGATGTGATGTCAACCTGTCCCTTTCACACCTGCTGCCCAAGTCCTCTGGCTCCTCCAGACCCGAGAGCCGCAGCTGGCCCCTCTCCCTTCAGGCATGTCAAGGGGGCTCACTACAGGTTCCTGTAAGACAGCTCAGATGACTCAGAGGGCTGGGACACACTGTCTCCCCAGTTCCTGGGGAGGGACTGCCTGCCCCCCCCCGAGGGCGTGCGGGTGAGCTGCGCAACTGCACTGAGTGCACAGGCTCCCGCCTGAAGCTGGGCGTGGCCACCAGCGCCATCAGAGAGGCAGCCGGGCTGTCACCTGTCACCTGTCAGGCCTGTCCTCACAGTGACACCCTCCGGAGCAGGTGAGCAGGCCTGGCTCTCCGGCATTCTGCTTGAGACTCGTGGAGCAGCGCTGTCCCCAAGCCTCCAGAGAGTCGCACCCCGGTTCCAGGCGTGGATGGAAAGTCGCCTGAGGGTCTCTGGGTTTGCAACCACAGGGGCTGGAGACACAGTGAGAGCAACTGCCCGTCCCAAGCAAGTCCTGTCCCCGACACATTGGCCTTTCTGGACACGTTCGGTGAAAGTTTTACATTGGTGCCTCTTTGTCTTGAAGGATTTGAAGCGGGTCGGAGTGGCGTGTGGGTTCGTCTAAGCTAAAGGCAGTTGCGACCCTCTGAGAGGAAACACTTGGCTGTCACTCAACTACCCGGAAGGATTTCGATTGGGAAATTGGGGCATAACGACAGTTATTGACAGAAATACATTTTCATGAGCTGTCTGCATGACAGCAAACACCTAATCACCCCACATCTGCTCTTCCTACTGTCCTGGGGCCACCTCCTCCCCTCGAAGCCCCGGCCCCCTCACGTTGATCGGCTCAAGATGCACATCAAGCTCTTTGCTGACCTCCTGCTGGCCCCTCACATCTGTGGTCCCCGTGTGCGCGGCATCGCACCTGCTTTTCTCCTGTTGAAGGTCTTGCATCAATTTTTCTCCTGTTGAAGGTCTTGCATCAATTTGATTCTTAGAGCAGCGGCAGAACCTAGCAGGGTAGAGGAGTGTGAGCCGCCCCTGCAGCTTCCAGGAAGCCAGAAACAGCCAGTCCTGCTGTTAGGCGAGGCTCCTTCACTATGCGCAAAAACAAAGACTTGATGTGGATGATTTCAAACCACTGAGGTATTAAAAAAAGAAGTCAGCTGGAAGTGTGTGTCTGTTTTCCCGTGTGTAGGTGTCTGTGTGTCTCTCTGTGTCTCTGTGTCTGCTTGCATCCGTGTCTGTCCGTCTGCGCGCGTGTATCTGCGCGCGTCCCTGTCTGTGCACATGTGTCTGCGCGCGTCCGCGTCTGTCTGTGTGTATGTGTGTGTCCGTATCGATCTGTGCTATCTTTATGTGTGTCTTTATTTTCCCGTAGTTCTCTGTGTCTGTGTCTGTGTCTGAGAGTGTCTGTGCATCTGTGCGTGTGTGTGCTCCTAAGACCCCCTGAGTCTGAGCTTTCTGCCCCGGCGCAGACACACTGAGGAGGCGGCCACCTGAGTGAGGCCGGACACTTGCTCAAACAGCAAGGGGTAGGGGTGGGGTCAGAGTGCACGGCGGCTTCTTTCCTCTCCCCCGTCCGGCTGCACCTCTGGGACCTCTGCCCCAGAAACCCTTTCTCCACTGGAGACGGGAATGCAGAGCTGGCATAGAGGTGGACGGTGGGTGAGCGAGAAACCCGAACACCCCCACGTCTCAGAACTGACCTCTTGCAGATGTCCCCACTGACACAAAGAAACCAAGGACGGTGGGGGACAGCACCACAAAATAAGGGGCTTTCTAGTCCTTTAGCTCTCCTTTTAATCAACAAAACCACCTGCTGCTCCATCGCCTCCACCCTTCCTCCAGGGCAGAGTGGTCTTTGTCCCCTCTTCCCCTAGAAGAACGTAGTTTGGGAAGCCTGAATCCAAAAGACGGTTTATCTGTAAAGAGTCCTCCGCGTCTCCTAGCCCCCTGCAGACCCGCCTCCCTCCCGCACGCCCCAGGCCCCTTTCCGCTTCAGCACAGGCCACCCTAGGTCATCTGCCCCATCCACTCAGAATTCACCGCCATGCAAATTACTCACACACATGCTATTGCATTTGGGTTCTTCTCTCACTAACTGTGCCTTATGTTAATTTGTGTCTTCATCCAGCCTGTGAAGCACCTCAGAGAAATGGGGGAATTTTTCCCCTGACCCCGCAGGTACAAGGAAGCCTTCTCTCTGGGCTCCCAAATAGCCTTGGGAGAGTGAAACTCATCCTGTCCTGCAAGAAAACACATCTCACGGGGTATTTGTGCAGTTGTCTGATCTGTTCTGCCTGCCCCATCAGCTGCAATGAGGGGCTGAACAGGCTTCCCTGCCGGGGCCGGGTGGGCCTGTCTGAGACGAGGGGCCGTATTGCAGGGAGCACGCTGGGTGTGGTGCGGGCATGGCAGAGTAAAGGAAGTCGTCTGCCGTTTATCTGAATTTCACGTTTAACTGGACATCCCTGTTCTGTCTGGCACTCCAAGCAGCAGGCATAACAAGGGTGGTTTAATTTCATGGAGCGATTTCTCAAGAAGGGTCGACTTCGAAATTCCCATCTTGATGCCGAATTGTTTGGGGGAAGCGGTTTCTGAAATCTTTTGAATTCGTTTTCGGTGAATGAACCATTCTAACAGTATTGAGACTGTTGAGGGAAAACTGCGAGGAATCTGAGACATTGCTGTCACACCACGCAGGTGTGTTTTTAAGTAAGCCCTGGGCCCCTGCAGATTCAAAATGCTCTCAGCTTCCATCAAAACAAGAGAAGAGCCCACATGTCAGGAAATGCCCAGCAGAGACGGAGCAGAGAGGAGAAACGCCAGACAGGAGGAGGTTTCTGCATTTTCGAGTGAGGGGCACCCAGTGGGCAGGCTTTCTTGCTCGCAGTAAAATGAAAACAAAGTGGCCCCGGGACTATGGATGTTGCATAAATGTTTAATGTGACCGCGTTAACTACAGAGAGGAGCACCCGTGCTTTGAAGACAAAATAAAGGCTAATGCACCATCATCATCGGCCAGTCAGTAAATTGAACAAATGCTCCTGTTTCTCATTTCTCATGCCATTAAACGGTGGCCACGGGATCGCCCTTCCATTTGCTTTTCCCTTTTCAAAGCTAATGGTATTCCCCATTAGCTTTCTAAAAGTAATACATGCTCATCATTGAAAATGTCAGCTGTTGAAACAAATAAATAAATAAATAAATTCCCCAAAAGCTAGCTTGGAAAATATTAACCAGCATCCCATGACCCCGATATACTCATTTTGATCTGCAGACACATTTGGTTCCAGTCTTTTTTTAAATGGTATTTTGTATTGTGAAAAAAACAGAACAGTACAATATCAGAATCTTCTTGATATTACTCAATAATTCATGCATCAGGCAGCATTCGCTCTAGCAAGCAGAAAAAAGCATTGGACAAAAAAGTGGGCTGGTTATGAGGAGGTGGGGAGAGAACTGAGACAGGCTGATGAAACACTGGGTTCATCCAGAAAGAATTCATGGAGAGTCGGTCAGGAACATACAGAATCTGTTAAAAACAGAAATAGATAAGGTTATATTAAGAGAGTGCACACACGTGCGTGTTAAGGACCTTATCACCTGCCTCTCACACACAAGCAATATGGATTTTGTATATAAATATATGAGGGTGAAGGGCTTTTGGGGCGTGTCCAGGTCACCTGGAGAGAAACAGTGAGAATATCTAAGGGTGTGTCCTAGACGCAGGCCACTACACTGAGATCCCCGCTGGGGTCTCCTTCAGGTTTTCCCAGTTAGTCCACTATTCATACATCTGCATCCTCGCATCAGTTATGAAAAGAAACAGGTTGGTTATGGCAAGATTACTCTTGATCAGGAGACGGGAGGTACGCTTCCCTAACGAGAGCTGACCGGGCGATTCCCAACGGGCACTGCTAAGGATCCATTTCTGGGAGCAGAAACTGTAAGCAAGTCTGCTAGTGACTTCCTTTGGGGCCTGTTGTCCTGTTTTTAAACTACAGTGCGCATTACTGAGTTCTGCTTTTTTTTTTTCCCACAGTGCGAAGAACTCTTTTTAAAACACCATCTCTAAAACAGTAACAGCGGTGCCCTGGTGCAGGAGTTGGGTGCAGTCCACACACATCCCAAGGTCCTGGGTTCGTGTCCTGGGACTTGCAGGAATGACCAAGATGAACAACTAAATAAAATTAATAAATGCTTCCTCCTCCTCTCTCTTCCTGCCTGCCTGCCTCTGCTCACCATCGATACTGCCTGGACCTTTCCTTTAAAAAACCCCCAAAACTGGCAGCAGCAAACTGGAAATAAAATTGGAGGTGAGATTAGCAGGGATGAGTATATAGCAAAGGATCTGGAGACTTGAGAGAGGTGGCCACCAGCATGTGTGATCCCCAGCACCCAAAGCCCCGACGTGCCTGCTACCAGTTACAGCATCCAAAATGCCCATCAAATAATATGTCACGTGCTCTTCGGAGAAAGGCTGGACTTTCCAGGTTTTGATACTCAAGGGGAATTTCCTCCATGTGCCCTTTTGATGTGAGTTGGCTCAGGAACTGATGAGGCCCTGATGAAGGGAGGGGGCATCATCTAGAAAGAATTCATGATACAAAAAAGAAGGCACAGACCGAGGAAATCCCTATACACCTGGGAATGGACTTCTTCTCTTGGGTGTAACTGAGGAAGCAGAGTTACTGCCAGCCCCTTCAAACCCTGCGGACACGGCGGGAGCCTCAGAGATGGACTAAAAGTCGGGTGACCGGGAGGAGTCCTCTCTGTGAGCCCCGCCCCAGTGTGCCTACCTGGGAGGTGCCACATTGTTCTAGGGGACTTAGATGTGGCCACTTCAGTAATTTCTTACTTTCAGATCTGCAGCCCTGCTTTCCAGTTTGTAAGGGATCCCCTTCCCCCATGAGGTCCCTCATCCCTTGTAGGAATCCATTTATTCTGCAAACAAGCTTGCTTACAAGTGGTAAGAAAACATGATCATCCTAGTTTTATTGTCGCCCACTCCGTGTCGGCTGCAGACACCGGCACACATTCTTCCGTGGAGCCTATTACAGGCTCCCAAACATGGAAGAAAATCAGCATCGTTTTTCTAAGGCTTCTGATAAACATGCGGTCCCTCCTCTTGAGAATCTAGCTTCATGTTTGAAAAAAAAAAAAAAGAAAACCCACACAACTGCAAGCTCATATTTACACTGTTAATTAATTAAACAAAGAGGCCATCAGGCGGCTCTAATGCCATGGCAGCAAACCAGTGTAAGCCTGTGCATGCCTCAAATGTATGAGTTCCAAACGCCAAGGACAGCCAGTCACAGTCACATAGGACATGCTAACCAATCCACATGCCTTCCCTTCTCTTCCGCTTCTCCCCGAGTCTGCCTGTGTAACACGCCTGCCACGTCCGGCTTGGCGCTGTCCAGTTCAAGTCGTTTTCACTCAAATAAGCTCCCAAGCATTTTCAGATGCTCCGGTGGTCTTGCACAAGGCACCCCAGCAATGCGTAAATATGCTCATCCCAGGGATCTTTATGACTGCAAAAACGTCGACTAGAATCCAATCCACTCGACGGCTCAGCATTCAAGCAGTTGGCTGGGTAAGTGACGGGACATGCCAGCCCTCCACGCAGTGACAGAAAATGACCCAGCCATCAGGAGCAACAAAGATGAAGACGCTGATTAGCGTCGATTTTAAAACAGCGGGCTACCAAATTTAATGGGAATTGTCACCTCGATTTTTCACATCTACGGAAAGGCACTAGAACAAACAGTTTTCATAAATAACAGCCCACTTGGTGAGGCCGTGGGTTAGTTTTCTGTTTTCTTAGATTCTGGGTGGTCTCCACTGCCTTTACAGTATTATGCCCTCCAGATTGCTGTCTGTCTGCGCACTCAGGGTCCCAGGCCCTGGGCCCCCACGCTCTGCTCCCTGCAGGCAGGAGAGGCTGATTTTTGCCCATTTTGAAGCAGTTTGCTTTGGGGCAAATTACTTTGGTTGGTTATTATCACTTAGAGAATGTTTGTGTGAACCTCACTGTGGTGGCTCATAACTGTGGCCAAGAGGACATGGGTGAAGAGCAGACACACACAGGCAGAGAAAGAGCTCCCAGCCTGGGACCCCTGTCTGTGCAGGACGCCAGGAGACCCCAGGGGCAGACGCCCTCCTCCTTTTTCTTACCTTTGTCACCTGTGACAAAGTCCCCTTTGGCCTCCTCCCAGCAGATGATGGAAAATGGGAAGGAGCTGGAGAGAGTGTGAATTAGGAGCAGAGAATTGGTTGTAGTTTCCTGGGAGGATGACATTCAACCCAAATCAGTATCTCCAGAAAGGAAGTTGGGCTTGAACTGGACTTGTGCCGTGTTTTTACACCAGGGGCGTTATTCTAGTCATTGAGACACTGCCCAGAGGTCACGGGTTGTGAGTGGAAGCTGGCGGCTCCCTTACAGCAAGGAGCAGATGGAGAGGCAGCGCCTGGGGCTCTGGAGACCGCGGGAGAGGCTGGCTTAGCACCAGCGGCAGCCAGTGGCCGCGGCACCCATTCCAGGAGACTGTGCATGCTCTGTGGGACAGAAGTGGCGTTCCAGCTGAAACTTTAAGAGCCATGGGCAAATTCTGTTTTCTTTCCTTCCCTCTTTCCATGATGATGTTTCCAGGGAAAGTAGAGGGCTCCTTGGTGATACCGGGGAGGTCTGGCTGGGAACGGGGTGGGACACAGTCCTGGAGCCACGATCTGCTGGTCCCCCAATCGGCTTCAGTCCCTCCAGGGTCACCCAGCCAAGGACTGGGGCTCGCCTAATCTCCAGACCCCATCAGTCAGGACCTGCTCAAAGGTTTCCAGAGGAAGAGTGGGCCTCTCTGGCAGGGAGAAAGGGGTGGACCAAGCTGGCTTCTGTGCAGTCTGCTACCTCAGGTCATGCAAGCTTTCTCCGGACATGGTGGGCTGGCTTAGTCGGCTTTTATCCAGCAGCAGCCTAAGAGTTTCCACATTCTCCCACTGTGAGCAGCCCCATCTCCGTCCCTGTCAGCAACCTCAGTAACTAGCTGTAGATAAGGACTGGCTCCAGAGCAGCCTTCGAGAGACTGTCACTCAGGCCTGGGGGATGTTTCACGCAGAGGGCGATCAGCTCCACCGGCTTTACTAGAAACCATCATCGCTTTCTAATTACTTAGAAGGATGAGAACTGGGGGCAGTACCAAGAACTGGGTTTTTTTCCATAGAAACAAACTTTCTATGGAAGAGACCTACATATATATAAAAACATGTATATGTGCATATATACACTACATGCAAATAATTATATATAAATATATATGCACATATACACACAGACACACACAGGCACGTATAAGGCAGGGCAAATGTCTTATTACAAAGCATTCGTCTTCGTATTGGTGACCCTCATGTCATGTGAGTCCCCCTCTCTCTTTGAAGCCTCAGGCCTTTGCTGTGTGTGTGTGTGTGTGTGTGTGTGTGTGTGTGTGTGTGTGCACATATACTGTGTTCTAGAGCATGTGTATGCATGTGTGTATGTGTGTGTATGTATACATACATATATGCATATATTCTAAAGCAGATATACGTATGTGTGTGCGTGTGTGTATCTAGATACCGAGAGCTTCTCCACACCCATTCCGTTTCTTTTCTCGCACGCACCTGTCTGATGTTAGCTGCTCTCTGACATTCTCAGCTCCTAGGGCAGGAGGGTCAGCGGCGACCCTTTAGAGGGCTGCTGTTTTGGTTTCCCTACATTGTCGTTTCTTTCTCCGGAGATAATACGATCTGGAAACCAAAGCCTTCAAACACAGACGTTTCCTGATGTTTGGGAGCCGGGCGATGTTCCCCAGGGACGAGGCGCTGACCCTCCCTGCTGGCCTGAGCGAGGCCTCGGCCTGGGAATGCCACCGCGCTTGCAGGCCTGCCGAGCAGACTGATGTGTCACAGACAGCGGAGCGAGGAAACCCTGCTGGCGGCTCACAGAGTGGCTTCTGCCAGTGCAACAGCCGGGCCTCTGCAGAGGGACCGGGAGGCCAAGCCCAGAGACCAGACACTTCTGCCCCAGCGGTGGCGGCCACCCCCCTCTCCTGCCCCGAGGACTCTGGTGGAAGCCTGTGGCCTCTCTGGAGCTGCTTCTCCCACTTGCTTTTGCTTCATTCTCCTTCCCTATTCCCAGCCCTGCGACAGCCTTCCTTGGATAGGAATCTTCGCTTCTTCTCTCTTGTCCATCATCTCTGCTCAGTTCTTTGTTCTTTTAAGGACAGGTGCAAGCAGGTATGAAGGCGAGCAGGTAGGCAAGAACAGAGAGGAGGAAGAAGCATTTATTTTATTTGGATTTCGTTGTTCACACAGCTTGTCTCACTCCCACCTGGGTCCTATCCCAGGTCCCTGGGATGTACATGGATTGCTCTCCTTTGAGGCAGCTGACCTAACCACTGCTCCCCTGGGGCTTGCTGATTACCTCCAGTTCTCACCTGGGTCCCTGCAGTTCTTGTCCCCGCAGAAATTCTACCTGCCCGTCAGGAGCCCGCAGCTTTCCTGCATCATACTCCTGACTAAACTCCCCCCGGAATTTCTAATCATGGATCGTTTCCCCCAACAGTGAAAGCAACATAGCATTTCCATTTCTTTTTAGTAAACTATAAAACAGTAGATTATAATGTCAACGGTGTGCCATAAAGAGTAAGGGTTGGCCCCCACACATCCCAAGGCCCAGGGTTCTAGTCCGGGACCAGCAGGAACAACCAAAATGAGCAACTTCTTTCTCCCCTCTTTTCCTGCCCGCCTACTTGCCTTCATCCCTGTGTCACTTCTCCTTTAAGAGATAAAAATAAAAATGAAAAATAAATCACATAAAGCATGTCCTGATGGCCTAGTGGTTTAGTACACCTGGTGCAATCCACATCTCTTCCACGGTCCTGGGGGAGACAGCTGTGTGAACAAGTAAATAAAATAACAAATAAAGTGCTTTTTCCTCCTCTTCCTGCTGATGTGGGGACAGCATAGCTTGGAATCTACAGGACAGTAAGCAGATGCATGAATAGTAAACTCACCAGCAAAACCTGAAAGCGACCCCAGGGGATCTCAGCTGAGCAGCTGCATCTGGGACACCCCCTGGATGCAGTTTCTCTCCAGGTGACCTGGACACGCCCAGAGCCCCTCACTCTCATGTGTGTACAGAACCCAGCTCACCTGAATGAGAGGCAGGCAGCTCAGGTCTCACACACACACACACACACACACACACACACACACACACACACACACACACACACACATACATGTGCATTCTCCTGTGTAACCTCAACTAGTTATTTCTGCTTTTAGTAAACTCGCTGTGTGCTCCGCCCCCAGACTCTCCCCATGAATTCTTTCTGGATGAGCCCAGCATCTCATCAGCGTCTCAGCTCCCTCCCCCCATATCACTGCTTGCCTGCCTACTCTCCTTCATTCCTTTAACAATAAAAAATAAAAATAATTTATAATCCCAGGAGACAATTTGGAAATTAAAGAAAATTATGGAGAAAAAAGGAAATATAGCCCCATGTAGGGAGGTAATCACCGTCAACATGCAGTGTATTCTTTCCCTGTCGTTGATCAAGACTAACACGGACATCCTGAAGGTTGGTGGGGAGGGTTGAGAAGTAAAAATTATAGTCAAAACAAAGATGCCCACCCAGTTCAGGAAATCGAAAATTCTCAGCTAGCAAAGTGGAGAGATATTCTTTAGCTCAGCAATTCTATTCTGAATCTATCTGGAAATGATGCCTTAAATATGCAAAGGCATCAGTCTAAGAAGGCTCATGGCATCGCTGTTTTTAGTTATAAAATAAAATGGAAACAATCTCAAGGTCCAGCAATTGAGAATTAGTGGAATCAATGATGAAACATCTTTCAAGGCAATACTATGAGTTGTTAGCAGGGAGGAAAATGCTGTTTAGAATCTAGAAGATGATCCGGTCTGCAGTCTTGTGTTCGCTTTTGAGGGTGTCTTATTTTACTTACCTAGACTTAGCTCTGTGATTCCCTGGCCGGGATGATTTCCCCAAACAGAAGTGATTCTATAAGCAGAGAAAGTATTTGCAACACAAGGCCCACCCATGACTCAGAGGTGACATGCACAGACTTTCTTTTTTCTGACTTGCACGGTCCTGTGTTTTCTCATGACACAGCGCACTGCAGGACCGTACTAGAGCAATCATTAAAAAAACTCACGACCGTCGCTGTTTGAGTGGGATAATGGATAGCTTGTTAAAGGACTTCATGAAGAAATAAAAGCCTCTTAGAAAACAGAGCTGTCTATTTAAAATCGCACCTAAAAGTGAGAGCTAAGTCAGGGCAGGGAAATCCTCAGGGTTCTCCCCAAATGCGCGTGAATGCTTGTCACTTCAGTTCTGAGAACTTAAATGTTGGCCTCGCTTCTCTTTAGGAAAAGGGCTCCACCTGGCTCTGGGACAGGATGAGTCCCTTCCCTGGACTGGCCATCCAAAGGGCTGTGACCACATTCCCTTGAGACACAGGTTATGCCTGCCCTGTGCAGTTTTATCTTCGCTGGGGACAAGATCCTCCAGGGTAAACACCGCATTCCTGCAGCTCCTCATACCCTCAGAGGCCAGGCAGGGGCTGCGGACCTTCTCGAGGTGGAGGCCTTATCGCTAATGACAGGGCAGTGTGGTGACCCGTGACCTGCAATTGCTCAAACTTCAGCTTTTTAGGAGCAGACACTTGAAGGAATAGAACTGTCACCAATTCATGGGCTGGGGGTGGGGTGGGGAGCAGGGGCGGGTCTTGAACTCACGGGGAGCTGCCCCTTTCCTATGAAAGGAAAAATCACTTTTCAGATTGAGACAGAGTTTCAAACCAAGGTTTCTCGGCCTTTGGTTGGCCATTAAGCAAACTCTCACCCAGATGGTGTATTTAAACCTGCTGGCATTTTCTGAAAATAAAAGAAATGCCATTTCCACAAAGGACTCTGCACAGTTCAAGGAATTTTTTTTCCAAGGAGATGCCCACCACCCCGGGAGCCCAGTTCCTTCCTTATGGGAACAGTGACTTGGAGTATTCAAGGCAGAGACTTCTGGACGCTGTGGCCCGAAGGCCAGTTCCCAGTGCTGGCTGGAAAGGGGCGAGGAACAGAGAGCCTGTCCCCAGGCGTTTTCTGGCCAGACCAGAGCTAAAAATTAATGGCAGTTTCTCTAGGGAGCAGCTGAGATTTCTTTCAAGTTTCCAGGTTGGCTGGCATTCACAGATGCTGAGCAGGGCTCAGCCGGGCCCTTTGAAGTCCACCCCGCCTCCTGCCCCCACAGGTTGGAAAGGCAGCTTGATTTAGGATGGTCAGCAGGGGGGAGAGCTGTAAACCAGCCCTCTCCTCAAACAAATAAAGTCTGGGGCCTTTTGCACCAAGGTAGGAGGCGGGGTGGATCCCAAGGGGCAGAAAGGGGATGGAATCATTTGTATCCCTTAGGATGACAAGACAATACTTTACCTAAGAATAAAAGCAATCCATTTTTTTGCTGAAAGAAAAGAGGGCTTCTTATAGCTCTTGGAAGTGAATGAGGAAGAAACTATCTGCACCAACATTTAGCTGTTTGTACACCCACTTCCAGTGCACACACAGCTCTGGGTCCTTAATCAAAACCTGGGTCATCAGCCTCTTGCTTTTCTCAGTGCAGAGCTGGGACCTGAACTCAGATGCTGAGGTTCTCCTTTACTCTGCTGTCATTCACTCTGATTAATACAACAAGGTCCTCAAAGTTGTAACAGGCCGGGGGCTAGGCAGGGGATCCTATCCTGAGGGTTCTGGTCCTGAGTAAGAGAAGTTAGCCCAGGTCCAATCATGCCTTAGAAAACAGCTTTATGGGAAAGGGAGAACATGGGGACAGTGGGGGACAGGGAAGAGGACCTGAAGGTGCCAAGGAGTCTGTCCAAAGCTGCCCAGAACGGTGGCCTTGAGCTGGTCCTTTCATGTGTTCTTCAGCCTAGGGTGGGCGGAGAACAGTGCGTGCGCATAAGTCTGCGGCTTGGGGAAAGAGCTGGCTGGTGGTTAGGAAGATGAAATCTCCTTTGCTATTTCACCTCCTGCAGTGACATAAGCATTTTTAGGGGGAACAGGAAGTGGGGTGGTCAGAATGTCCTCAGATAGCATCACAATGGAGAAGTTAATGCTTTCAGCAAAAAAGGGGGAATTCAGCAAAAGGCCTCCTCACAATGGGGCCTTCAATGGACTCTCAAGTTGGACCCTGCCTGTCTCACTGCCCCTAACTCTGAGACTAGAGTCATTTCCTGAACAGGAGCCTGAAAACTGTGGAAGTGAGGTCCTCAGTCAGCGGAGAGGCTGAAGTATGGATCCCCATCTCTCTGGAATGAGGTGCCCGCTTCAGTGCCCGCTTCAGTGCCCGCAGTGAGTACATCTGCTGTGCATTGCTCCACACACACCCACACCACGCCCACTCCACGCTCACGGGTGGGCACACGCTCGCCCCTGCCCATGCTGCCCCTCCCCCACAGAGGCTTCTTTGCTCAAGTAAGTCTGGAAAATTCTGCAAATGACAATATGGCTTTGTCTTGTGCTTGACAATTGACAGTGAAAGCTGTGCATAGTCCTGCATTGAGAGAAGAGCCGACTTTGCTCCCCCTGTGTGTTCAAGGACACTGAGTCACACACTTTCACAAGCCTCTGTGGTTTCATCGAAATGCACCCAGGGAAACACTTGCTAGTGAGGGGTCAAAGGAAAAGCTCCCCAGCTTCGCTGAGGCTCTTCATAGACTGGAAATAACGAACAAGTTCACAGTTGGTGTGATCAGTAAGAGAGAAATCCAAATTTAAGAACATACATGTGAAGAATGTGGAGTAGCTGGGCAGACCCACATTCCCATCCGGAGCTGAGGCCTGGGAAGGGGCCTTGGAGGCGGGGGAGAAGGGGTCACCAGTGACTAGGAGGTAGGTTTCTGAGCTGGAGAGGACTGTTTGCTGATAAGCTATCTTTTAGATTAAGGCCTTCCCAAGCCACATTCTTCTAGAGAATGGGCAGAGGAGCGGGGTGGAGGCCCAGGGTGGCAGATGGCTACAGCTTTAGAAGATATTTTCTTCTTTGCCTCTGGGGCTGTCCTCCCCTGTCCTTGGCTCTGTGCCAGAGTGGGGCACCCACAGAGACTGACTGTGAGCTAATATTTTCTCATTTTTCAGTTAGATACCTAGGAAGTGGGATTACTGAGTCTGTGGGTTGAAACACAAGACCTCTTTGACAAAGATCATCTTTCAAAGTTAGTGTCTCCTGCTCAGGTTCTGGAAATGCAGGCCTCCCAGGGCTGTCTCTGGCTCTCTCAACCCTACAGTCCGCAGAGGAGCAAGAAGGTGGGAAAGGCAAGCAAATGCCACTGTTGACCACAGGATGACAGGTGGCCGCCTGAAATCCTGCAAGCAGCTATTGACATAAAGCAACACCAAACATTAAAAAAATCCATACATACTACTCACAAAATAATTGCCTCTCCAGAGAACACATCATATAGAAAAGAAACCTGCTATTGGTATGCTTTCAAGAATGAGAATAAAAATCGCCCTGACTTGTATTTTTGGTCTACAAATGATGAGAGAAAATGGTGCTGCCATGGGAAAAATAAAGACCTGTTTTTAATAAATGGCAAGTCTCCTTGAAGGAGAAAATAAATACGGTGACCCTCTCTGAGAGTTCCAGATTCTACAGCACTGAGTTTCAAGAAATCAGACATGGTAACCACAGCCAACAACCCCAGAAAGTAGGGGGCCACTCCTCACAACAGGGCAAAGGGCATCTCTTCGCCCACAAGAGGGGGTGTCCCAGGAGGTCAGAGAAGGGAGCCAAGAGGAGGCACAAAAAGAGGGTCCTGCATTTTCCTTCTTTTTCCCGTGTTCCTTCCCTCTTTGTGGGCAATGACTGGAAAACTCAGAATCTGGGTCACTGAAAATTGATGAATAGGGATCATCACCTGACAAATTCAATCAAAGTTAAATGAAGAAACGACAGCCTTACTGAGGTCAGAATGATGGCAGGTTTAATTTAAATTTAGAGGGAAAAGGGAAGAATAAGCCTCATTTTGTCAAGAGAATCTTAGTTCTAGCTTGAAAATAGATTAGTCACTTTATTCTGTGGAACCTCCGATCTCTCTTTTACTTTATGATGTCAGCACACAGTAGGAATTCCAACCACTGGCATGCCTTAAATATAAAGTAATATTCTACTGCAGGGAATATGTCTACTTTCTTTAATGACTCAATCTCACAACAATGACTAGTGTCATACTTCAAGCTGAGATGCTCTAGGAAGATCAGAAAGGATGACTGCTATCACCGCTTCTTAATATTATTTTAGAAACTTTAACCAATGCAAGAAGACACCTGAGCTAAATAGCCTAAAAAAGAGAGATAACATGTATTGTTAAAGGACTATGTAATTTTCTACCCAGAAATCCTAATTTAACCAACTAAAATGAGAATTACAAGTAAAAAAGGGAGCTCCACAATATATCTGATAAAGGACAATGGTCCAAAATATACCAAGGACTCTTAGTATTCAACAACAAAAGAACACACAACCCAATTTGAAAATGAGCCAGAGATATTTTACCAAAAAAGATATGCAGATAACAAATAAAAATATGCTCGATGTCATGTATTAGGAAAATACAAATTAAAACAATAAGATCCTGCTAGATACCTATTAACATAAACAAAATCTGGAACACTGACAACAGCAAACACTACCGAGGGTATGAGAACTACAGCGGTGCCCATTCTTTGCTGGTGGGAATGGTACTGCCACTTTGGAAGACAGTCTGAAAGTTTCTTACAAAGCTAAACATATTCTACCAACCAATCAGGCAATCATACTCTTTTATGTTTACCCAGAGAGTTGAAAACTTTTGAACATACAAAATCTACACATGGATATTTCTAGCAGCTTTATTCATAATTGCTAGAATTTGGGAGCAGCCCAAATGTCCTTCAGTGGGCGAATGGGTCAATGCACTGTGGCTCCCCCAGACAATAGACTTTACTCAACACTGAGTGGATAGGAGCTATCAAGCCACAAAAAGGCATGGAGGAAATTTAAATGCACATTACTAAGCAATATAAATCAATGGGAAAAACTACTAACTGTGCAATTACAGCTACCTGGCACTCTGGAAAACTATGGAGACAGGAAAAGGATGCATTGCTGTCAGGGGTCGGGGGAGGGAGGGGTGAGTAGGGAGTGCCGAGGACACTTAGGACAGTGATGGTCTCCTACCAAGCACTGTCACATGGCTACATGGCACTGTCCATTCTCCCACACCCACAGAATGATCAACACAAAGAATGAATTCTAAGCAAACCATTGACATTGAGTGATAGCAGTGTATCATTGCAGGTGCAGCGATTGCAACACAAGCACCACACATGGGGACTATGGATAATGGGGAGGCCGTGCCAGTGTGGGGACAGACGCTGTGTGGGCAGTCACGATATTTTCTGCTCTGTATGATTGTCTGCCTGAAACTACCCTAAACAATAAAGTCTGTTGAAAAAAGAATTAAGTCATTTGTAAGATGTAACTGAATAAATGTGAGCAAATTATTAACCTCATAGATTATGCCAATACTTACAGAACCATCCATTGTATGTATATGTGCATGTATGTACATATACACATATTATGTGTATATGTACAATTTATGTGACATATATCCTGGAATAAACTTAGTAAAAATGTAGAAGTCCATTGAGAAAGAAAACTGTAAAAGACACTTCGGTAATCAGAAAAGTTTGAAGCCATTTGTCTTGCTTCTAGAAGGAAAAACTTATCGACCTTGTCGATATGACTTTTTTACCACAAATTAACTACAAGTTCAAAGAAAGTCCAATACCATTTTTTATAAAGGAAAGATGCAAGCAGGAATGAAGGTGAGTAGGCAGGCAGGAAGAGAGAGAGAAAGAAGCATCTTTATTTATTTTCTTTAGCTATTTGTCCTGGTTTTTCCTCCTGATAGGGACGTGAAATCAGGTTTTATAATTTAAATGGACTGCGCTCAGCTGGAGGTGGTAAACCCAACAATTACTCTACCAGGGTTCGCTGATTTATTTTTATAATGAAGGGTGATTTAGAGATAACTTTAAAAAATAGGTAGACAAGATCATTTCTTTTATAGAGGAGTAATGACGAAGACAGTAAAATACATCAGAAACTTAAAATGATGAAAAATGTAATCACATCTAAATAACGGAGAGTGCCTAGTCATGGACAGAATATACATGAGAATATTACATGAAAACAGTGAAATCATAAATTAATGAAAAACAATAGTACTAAGAACATGATTAGCAACTTAAAAATTAAAAAAATGAAATGCAATCCTTACCTGCTCCAGTCTAAACCAAATTTCAATGAATGTGCCAAGTTTAAGAGTTTTAAAAATAAAAATTACAATTGTAATAATTTCTTTATCTCCATTTACGAGAGACATCTAGGAACAAAGGCAATGCAAGGATTTACATATGTGAAAATTAATATTTCTAGAATCAGAAAAAGTTAAATGCATAACTTTAAGAAGTGAGAATACTGTAACTAAAACTTGCAGTTTGGAGTTAAGGCTATAGTCAGCATCCAGTTCTTAGCCTTAGATTCTTTACGGTAAAAAAAAACAAAAACTGAAAGCAAAGATACGAAACATTCAGAAAGGATTTGAGAGATAGACTCAGGGAAACAAACAGAGAGGACAAAAGAAAAGAAATAATGAAAATAGACACAAATATTTAATAAATAAGAGAAACGTCTGACTCATGTTCCTTTGAGACATGATGAACAAGACAGCGCTAGACTATATTTGCATCAAGTGGTAGGAACCCTGCCCATTTGTGGGTTATGGAGCCCCAACACCTAAGACATAGCCTAGAATCAGTGGGTCACCAGAACATATTTTTTCAAGGAATGACAACAAATCTACAACTTGAAGATACAACGGTAAGATGAAAGTAAACAAAGATATAAAATTTAGAAGAAAAATATGTCAATAATGTGAGAGGGAGGTTAAAAATCCAAAGATTTCCTCACGTTGGAAAAGCTTAATGAAATAGAAAATGCTTTTCTAAATTACTTCAACAATGGAAAGACCGCTAAGTTAATATCCATGGAAAATTTGCTTAAAATAAGAAGCAAAGATCAAGCAGTTCAACCCGTAACAATTATTTAACAATGTGAAAATCCAACAATATCCATACAAACCAACTTCCAAAGCACATCTTTACAAGGGTGTGTGGGAGTGGTGAGATAGCTCATGCTGTAAATGTGATAAAGAATGTCTTTGGGATATTACAAATATTAGCTAATGTCTCATGCACGCTTACAATATTTTGACTACATAGAATTAAAGATTTTTTTAATGTGTCAAGAAATGCCATAAAGGATGATGAGTGAAGGAACAAACTCGGAAAAATATTGGCTGTGTCAATAGACAATTAGGGAAGGAAACACAGCAGCTGACATTTATTGAGGTCTTCTCAATTTATATTCTGGATTGTGAGCTTAGCGTTTCCTGCACATTCTCTAATGCATTATAAACACATTTTTTTAGAAAGGAAGGAAGGGAGAGGAGGAAGAAACATTGAAGGAAGGAGGGAGGGAAAGAAACATCTTTACTTAGTTGTTCATTTTGGATTTTTACTCCAGCTCCGGGTCTTGAACCCTGGTCCTTAGGCTTTGTATGGTCTGCATGTCAGCATCTCAGCCACTTAAGTAACAAAGGTAAGAATCAAATGTATTTTTTAAAAGTCAACTTCGCTAAGATTTCAGAAGCATTTGTTTAAATAACAAGACCAAATATGCAAACATGTGAAAAATGCCATTGCTGAACAGAGTGGTGGGAAATAGTACTTAAATACAATCCTAGTTGGAGGTAAAACATTTTTTAAAGGAAAGGTTCAGGCAGGAATGAAGGCCAGCAGGCAGGAAGAGAGAAGAGAAAAAAGCATTTTATTTTATTTTATTTTATTTTTATTTCGTTGTTCACAGTGGCTGTTGCCCCCCACCCCCCACCCCCGCCCCCCAGGGCAGCTCGCTTCCTCAGAGGCAATTGACCTACCACTGCTCCACCAGGGCATGCTCGGAGGTAAATTTAAACAACATTTGTAGTGAATAATTTGGCAAAAAGCATCATTGGGTCTTAAAACACTTCCTCTGTATTGTCATCCAAATTCCAATTCGTGCAATAATGCCTTTGATCCAATAAATAATTCCTTTTCTGTGCAGAGCCTGAGACTCACCCAAAGATGCACCATAGATGTTCACTGAACCATTGTTTAGACTCAAAATCACGAACCAGGTCTGATATCCTGCTGATCTGATTGCTCCAGTGAAAGTGCTTTGATTCACATTTTTTTCATTTATTCTCAAATAATCTCTTGGTGATGTGTTTTTTATGCCCATTTCAAAATTTCGAAAATGATGCATAGGATCGATTTTCAGATGGTGACTTGATAGGACACATTTTTGGGTTGCTCCCCACAGACAACAAAAAAAAAAAAAATCACCTATTTTCCTAAGACAAACACCAAGAATCAACTGGCACTTCCGCTGGAAATGGACCCGCTGACGACTAACGGTGAGTGAGGATAACCGGCGTGGTTCTCAGCTAAGCCGCAGATTTGGATTTGGGATGGCGCTTGGGGGTCTCCGGATGTGTAGTGGGGTAGGTGGAAGCTAGAGATTTAGGGACCAGCTGCTGAGGTAGCGAGAGGCAGGTCGCAGGGCTGAGACGTGGAGCCACCGAGGGTCGACTTGGGAGGGGGTGAAAGGAGAGCCAGCAAACCAGGAGTTGAGCTGGAGCCCACGTGGTGAAATTGCACTGGGCGCAGCCATAACTGGAAATCAGCCAAATCAAATCCCTCCCATAACCATTACATTCTAGAGCCTGGGGTCCACTGAGCGAAAATCCCGCCCACTGCACATCCGCTCACTGGAAATCCCACCCATCGGATGCCCCACCCGCTGGATTATAGGGAGAAGGCAGTCCCAAACCTCAACTACCCACCTTGTGGGTAGAAGCAAAACTGCAGCCAAATTGCCAATCACGGGCAAGTCAAACTTATGCAATGCCAGGGAACCTAACCCTCAGAAATATAAACAGAATGCCAAACAGAGCAAAGACGTGAAATTATGGCTCCAATCAAAAATCCAGGGAAAATCTGAGTACAGAGACGTATGTAAATCTCCTGAAGAGGAATTCAGGTTAAAGGTGATTATCACACTCATAGGAATCCAGAAATCAGTAGAGGCAGTAAACGAGAATGTCAGGAAGCAAGAGAAGAATTAAAACAAGACATCAAACAGGTCAGAGACACGATGGCTGAATTAAAGAACAATAGCAGGGCTCAATAACAGGATGGCTGAAGCTTCCAATAGAATCAGTGATCTGGAAGATAGGACAGAGGAACTCAATCAAGCAAACCAACAAAGAGATCAAAGAAATTCGAAGAATCAAAGAGAGCATTCAAGACCTCTGGGATAACTTCAAAAGGAACACCATTTGCATCATAAGGGTACTGGAAGCAGAGAGAGAAAGGGGTCAGAAACCATATTTGAAAAATAATAGATGAGAGCTTCCCCAATTTGAAGAATGAAACAAGTCTCCATATCCAGGAAGCTCCAAGAGTTCCTAATGAAAGAAAACCAAAGAGAAATACACCTAGACACATCGTCCTAAAAATGTCAAAAATACAAGATAAAGAAAGGCTATTAAAAGCAGCCAGAACGTGTACAGAGGAGCCTCCAAAAGATTGTCAGCGGACTTCTCAAATGAACCTCAACAGACCAGAAGGGAATGGCAGAACATATTCGAAGTGCTGAAAGAAAAGGAGTTTCAACCAACCTAGGATACTATATCTGGCAAGATTATCATTCAGAACTGAAGGAATGATAAAAACTTTTTCTGATAAGCAAAAGTTAAAGGAGTTTATCACCACAAAACCAGCTTTGCAAAAAAATATTAAAGGCTGCTCTATAGTTAGTGCCCCAATGTAACTCACAATTATATGTAAACTCTCCATGTTTTCATTAAAAAAATATGGTCAAAAATTATACATAGAAGTTCAGGAAAGTTCAGAAACTTATTTAAAACCCATGAACTGATTGGAGCTAGAGTCCAGGTCTTCTGAGATCTAGAGCAGTGTTTTTTTTTTCTTGATAACTTGGCTTCTGCCAAGCTAGGGTCCTAGAGCTGGAACTTAGACATGATTGGTGCACACTGACTCCTGGGTTGGATGAAGAATGGAAATTCGGAGGAAGTAGCATGGAAGCCCTCTCTCATGCAATATTCTTATGATTGCATTGTTTCTCCGGAATTGTTGGAACAGAGAAGAATTTCAAATAGATCCTGGGCTGGAAGGAGATGTGGGGAGACAGAGGCAGTTTAGACACAAGCAGATTCTATCAGCATATCCCTAGTCCTCTCAAAACTCTTATTCCCAAACTGCCCAACTCTCCTGAATGTCCACTGGGCAGGCGTGTCCTCATGTTTGCCTTAGTAAATAATCTTTGTAACAGATCAGGGAGGAGGTTATGGACTTTCAGTCCTGTCTGATTCAGAAGCATTCTTTTAATGCTGACTAAGAAAAAAATGAAAGACACAACACATTCAGGAAAGGGTGTTTGGAGAAAATTCAGGAAAGCAAATATGAGAAAATGAAGGCAAATAATCAAGGGGAAGTTGACCAATAAATCTTTCTTTGAGAAACAATTAAATATAGATGACATCAGATGAGACCTGAGTCATGGGTGTAGGAGCTCAGTTCATTATCTGGGTCAGGATATTTTGAGGAGCCCAGAGACATATTTTAAGCACTTGGCCTTGATCAACCAGATGCCAAAGTCCAGAGAGTGCCATGCTGGTTTCCACCTCCTATTGCCTGCTGATTTGTAATCATCGTTTCAGGCAACTCCCAAGGGTTGATGGGTATTTCTGTCCAACCATTTAGGACCATTCTTCTGGGTCGCTGACCTGTTCTAAAGCATTGTTCTTGCTCCTGTTTTTTCCAAGATCTAGCTTGGCCGATGTACTGATGCTACCTCAAGGTTCCATAACAGCTAACTCTACCTCTTTCCTTCAGTGTGATGTTTGGAGAAGAAATTAGATTGCATTCTCACATCAGTCATCAGCACATGCCACGGGCAATGCCTCCATCCATACTTGTTGAAGGGTTGACTGGTAGCCCCCAGGGGGGTAGAAACTGTATTACGGGGCTAGAAGGACTTTCCTTGTAAGGCACGGAGACTGATGTGTCTCCTGACCAGTAGAGCACCGTGAGCTGCACTGGCTGTCGTGGCCAGCTACTCGGAGGTGGTGTCCCACCAATCCCCATGCACCAGAGCATTGGTTTCATGTTCTACTGCCACCATCTTGGAAAGATTACAAATTTTTGAATATAAAGCTCTCCATTTTCACTTTCTGCAAATTATATTACTGGTCCAGCCGGTGGTAATCAGAAGGTCATGTGTATGGTAGAGTAGAAGAGAAATTGCACCCAGGGGTCCTGGGGTAGCCAGATGGCAGGCGATGGGACACTAGGGGGCTTATCCTGGTTGACATATGCTTTGTCTTGACTGCACAGTACTCTTCTGCTTGAATGTAATAATTCTTCTCTTGTTTTATTGGTAGAGTCCGAAGTTGCTACTTCCCTTTGGGGCAATCCTAACCAAAGACAGGATGAGTAAATTCTTGGAACGGGAAAAATTTAGAACAGCCAGGGGTCCAGCTCTTCCAGTCACACTACTTCTGTCACTGCCATGTTAGCCTCGAATTTCATGGATTCATTGGCAGCCACGTACTCAAGTACGTGGATTTGCACCAAGAAATAGCTTGGCTATCTCTGCTTGCTTCGCTGCCAGGAAAAACAACCCACCAGGGCTTCTTGAGCAAAGAGCAGAAATATCTTCAGAACCCAAAGGACAAACCGACACCCTGTCCCTGCCCTGAGAGGTCCTGGGATGGAGATTCAGCACATGATCAGGAACTTGGAGGCCGCTCTCATGCTCTGTCTGGGGAGCCACCTGCTCCCTCCACTATGATTTTGCTTGTGCACATCTTGGCTTCTCCTTTGCTGAGGACTAGCTCTTCCAGACATGGAAAAGAAGTGACCACGGGCTCGGTCTTCATGTCCTCCTTTCAAATGCTCTGTAGAAAGAGCCTCCAGGCACCCATTCTAAATTCCCAAGGGAGGGGACCCAGTTGGTGCTCTGACCAGGGTTGCTGCATGGTCCTAACAGTAGTATCAGTTGGGACCCACTCAGGTGGGCTCGTGAGGAGACCCTGTGGGAAGGAGATGGAATGGAGACCCTTTCAGGGGATTCACAGGCTGCCTACAGTCACAAAGGAAAGCTGTGATTCATAGGAAGTTCCAGACAGTGGGTGGGGAGAGTGGACAATGGGTGGGACCCAAAAGCTAATATGATGTCCCATCGAAGAGCTCGTTTGGAGGTTGGGTGGTGTTCCTGTTCCTTTAGCATCTGCAGGAGAAGAAACTAACTGAAAAAGATTGTGGGTCAATGAGTACTCCATCATCGGCCCAGGATTGTGATGAATAAGAATTTCTTCACCAAAGGCACATTAAAAGAGAAACAAACCCAGCCGTAAAACAAGGTGGGTGGATTTAGAGTTAGTAGAGGAAGAAAGGAAATCAAATTTAGGGCAACCAGTCTGCGAGAAGAGTTTCCTTCTATAGATAGCACTCACTCACTCACTCCAGCTTGTGGAGAACTCAAAATCTCTCCAGATTTAGAATCACATATTCTATCCATTTTATTAACAGGAAAACGAACTCAGAAGGATGTACTTCCTCAATCCACGGCAGATGGAGGCTCAGATCCCTGTTTCTCTCATGCTGCATCTATTCTGGTAATAGTGCTTCAGAACAAGAGCTTCCCTCTCCTTTTACAGAGACTTTATTCTCAGGAGTCCCTGGGAGCAGGGCAGCACCGGGCAGGAAGTCAGGCCCACGTGCCCTGCCCCCACATCGCAGTCTCTTCTGCCATGGCCATCGCCCCCGTGTCACCTCCCTGCCACCCAGGAGCCTCCGTGGTCCCCAGACCAGAGTTCTCCGAGGGCTGGGTCTTGCTGCTGACTAGTCATTAGGTTTGGACAGTTATGTTATGTTATTTATTTATTTATATTTTCTTCACACCCTTCAGTTCTCTCTTTTCTTTTTTATAGTTGACTTTATTTCTTCTTTTAGCATTGATTTGATAGGACAAATGCATAGTCCGCCGTCCACGAAAACAAATCCAGCAGCAACCAGCTCCTCTTCAGCCGTTGGCAACTGGCTCCCCATCTTGTCTCTTTGAGCCCATGTTTCAAATCCGAGTTTCATCGGATGTAAAGCATTTTGCCCTGGGAAGTGTGTTATTGATAGTAAGTCTCTGGATCAAACAAACGAGGCGTGCACGGACCGGAAGTCTGTTCTGAATATCCCGCCATGGAGGGGCGAGGGGCTGGAAGTGCCCCGGGGTTCCAGCGTCCTCACCCGGATCCTCACATGGATCGGTCACCCTGCACTGAGCCACACTCCAGGCTGAGGCTCTCGCGGCCCAGCGAGGAAGTGGGACCAGTGTCCACCTGTCCTGGTGGTTGGAGCTGCTCCCATTTCAGTGAGTTCGGGGTCTGACTGTGTGTCCCACAGGCAGCATGTGTTACAATTCAGTCTGAAAACGGGAATTGTTTTTCCTTTCTATCACTGTCATCCCCGAGAACTTTGCCCAGGGACACAAGGGAGCTTGGTTTTTTAAATAATTTCATCCATCTACGTCCCTCCACTCTTTGAACTTTGTGGGTTCGACGCCAAGCTCATGCAGGGCTTTTTCATCAAGAAAGGAAGAATTTTAATGATCAATCAACGATAATTTCTTTGAAAGCAAACTTCCAGAAACCACCATCTGGCGAGTAAAAAGAACTTACCAGCCAAGCAGTCTGCTCATGTTTTCAAACCCAGCACGGAGATGATGGGTCCTTTTGTGGGAGCCGGGTGAGTGGACGACCCACGCCGTCTCCAGAACTCTCTCCAGGGCCCCGCCTGAGGAAAACGGGGCCTTGAAAACGTCCCCTTCCCCTCTCACTTGGCCCCCAGGGGAACCTCTGGGATCCTGGGGATGTGGGCTCCAGGCTGAGGACCTCTGGCCGGGAGGCTGCGCGCCCACAGGGTCAGCAGCCACGGGGGAGAGGAATCGCCCACGGCCTGCGGGGCGGTCTGACTTTGTTCTCTCCGGAGCGGCACTGCCACCTTTCTCAGGAAAGTCAGAGACAGGGACAGTGAGGGCACAGAAGATAGCACCTTCTCACTGGAACCTAGTGTTCATGCCCGCTAGTGTCAGTGTCCCAGGGTCACCGAGGCCTTGTCCGAGTCGTTCCCCGGATGGAACGCCCCCTGGGATGGAACGCCCCGCCCCCCGGGAAGGAACGCCCGCCCCCCTCCGGGATGGAAAGCCCGCCCCCCTCCGGGATGGAAAGCCCACCGCTCCGGGATGGACCGCCCCCAGGATGGAACACTGGGTCGCTGGGGCCCAAGGCGTGCGTGTCTTGCCTTTGTGTTAGCGAGGTTCTCCCTCTTCTCCCAACGCCCTGGGCCCTGCCCACAGAGGCGTGTCCTTTGTTCTACGAGCCTTGGGGCTGAACCGTCTGACCCAGTGGGGGTGACCGCAGTGTGCAGGGGCGTGAGCGCTGCTCCACCTTCTGCAGGCCGGTGGTCCTCCCGCTGCCGCCCTGCCCGATGCCCCAGGTCGGCAGCCCTGTGGCGCCCCATATTCATCCACAGTCATATTCTGCCCCCAGAAACCTGTGGGCCGCCTGTGCCGCCTGTGTGTCACCTGGTCTTGACACGCAGGCCCTCAGTGAAGACTCCCGGCAACCTTGGGAGCTTGGCACGTGGTCCTGAAGACCCCGGGGCCTGGGAGGGCCTGTGCCCGGCAGCGCCCCCACTCACCTATCTTTCAGGCCCTTCTGTGTCTTCTCTGTCCTTCCTGCCTCCTGTCCGCTCATCCAGAAGAGACTCCGCCTCCGAACCTGCTCACCTGCCCCTGTGTGCTGGATGGGTTCCCCTAGAGCCCTTTTAATTTTGAATAACAAAACCTTGTCCTCTTTTTTTTTTTTTTCTCCAACCACCAGCCCTGCAACTAAGTCTCAAAGACAAAGCAAACTCAGGAAAGAGGAAGGCAGACCAATCCCCGCTTTCCACAGCTGCACTGCGCTCCTGCTCCTGAACGCAGACGCCGCGTCAGAGAACACACGCAGGAGCCAGCTGGAAAAGAAACCAGGGCAGGTTCCAGCTGGACGGGAGGAAGAAGGGGGCTTTGGACGGGCAGCAGGGAGTCGGAGGTTCAGATAATTGACTTCCTCGTGGGCTGAGGGTGGACACCAGGCTGTCTGATGACTCTTTATGTCCTTCTCACTTTGGAGAGCTTAGCCAGGCCAATGAGCCTGACCACCTGACCACCTGTGGAGTGGCACCTGGCGGGGACCCCTCCTGGGCTGCCTGGGGTCCCACTTAGGGACGGCAGCCTCCCAGGTAAGCTTCTGGCTCACTGCGGATTCACTGTTACCCGGGAGTCTTGCTGGAGAAGCTTCTGGTCTAGGAATCTGCCCTCCCTGGATCCGTCCCCATGGAACAGTGGCCTCTCTGTCCCGTGTCCCCTCCGAGGGCCTCCCCATCCTCCTGAAGAAAATGTGCCTTCCTCACATCAGGTTTTTCTCACTTTTGGGAGAGCAGGCTGTCCTGACCAGGTCCTCTAACGTCCTTGTCACCCACAGGTAGCGCCCAAGTCCCCGAGGTTAAGCACACTTTTGGACAGCTGGGGGTGTCCCTTAGAAAGATGTCACCTCCCAGCCTTCGTCCACATCCCGGCTCCCCCGAGTCCCAGCTCCAAAGACACTCCTCTCTGGCACTGAATTTGGTTGACAGGAAGGCCCTGGGTAGGATCCGGATAGGGACAGAGACGGAGCAAGAGTTCTAGGAGGCCAGAGGCCACAGCACAAAACTGCCGTCACCCACTTGGGAGGCTCCCTCTCCATGGCCGGTTGTCCTTAGACTTGGCTCAGAGCCCGGGCTCCTGACGGGAGCAGCGGGCTGACAGGAGCCATGGAGAGGGCCAGCCTTGGGGCTGGTGTCGGGTGTGGGAGGGCCTTTCTCCTGCAGCTTCTCCCCGAGTCTTCGCAGCAGCAGTGGGCACAAGATCCCCAGTGCTGTCCCCACACACCAGCAGGTCCTGTCCTGCTCAGCCTTGGGGTCCCGGCAGCCGTTCTGAGCTGGGGAGAGGGCTCCGGTCCCACATGCACACGAGGTGCCGGGAGAACATCTTGACCTCGATGACTTGGCACGAGATGAGGTTTTGTGGTTCTGCCCAAGGACACGAGCAAGACACGCTCACCACACCCAGTCCCCGCAGGCACGCCAGGATAGGCCACAAGAGGCGTCACTCTGCCTACCTTCCTGTTCTTTATCAAACACGTCTAGTCAGCAGACCAGTCACGGCTCCACACGTGATGGTCGGAAGGCAGATGTGGCTCAGGGACCCGCACTGCCCCGCATTCGGGCGGCCCGGGGCTGCGACCGGCCAGGCTGGAGGCTGTCACTTCCAGGGCCCAGGAAGCCCTGACGTGCCCCCACCTGGACCAGGTGTCCTGGTCATTTGGGAGAAAAGATGACAAGTGCCAGCGACGGGCTGCTTTGGAAACCCACACCTTCAGAAAACAGACACGTCAGGGGGAAAGCATATCGGTTCCGGAGTCAGTAGCTGGCCCCTCAGAGGCCTGATGGTGATCAAACGCAGTTTCAATGGAGTCTTCTAAGATAAAACCGCTCTGGAAAGGAAAAGGGAGACACCTGACGACATATCACAGCTCCCTTTGAGTCTTAACCAGGGGTCTGAATGTCTCCCCGGACGGAGTTAACTGACCAGGACACCGAGTCAGGACTTTCTACCTTTTCACCCCCTGATGTCCCTGTGTCCAGCACTCTGTCTCTTCTCCATTTGCCTGCTGACCGTGTGCTTCTGCTTTGACTGCAGCTCTCCCAACATTATAATTTAGGAAAATTCAGATCTTCCAAAGGGCCACCAACAACGCAGATGACTCAAGACCCTTAGCATTTTTCCCTGGACATTTTATCCAGAAATTCGTGGCTGTATGTTTTAACTTATTTTTCCCTTCTCGTGGATTGATGTCCCCGGTGGTTAGGCACACTGAGTGCAAATGGAGCGTCAGGTATTATACAATTGTGGTTTCTAACGTGTGGGTGAAGATCTTGCTTCTGGGACCAGAATCCCACAGTGGGACCCAGGGCATGAGCAGCACCACAAGAACGTGAGTGGACTCTGGGGGTCTCAGGGGTCCACTTGCTTTCCTTCCTGAGCCATGTGGGAGCTTCAAGGATCTTGGCTGATGCAGCCGGGGGGGGTCCCACTGGGGTGAGGACACACTATCACTCTCTCAAGTTAATAATTCGACATGAACCAACAGGCCATCCAAGGCACTAGAGAAAATGGGCATCTCATGGATTTGGGGAGCTGGTGGAGATGAGGTGGTCGTGGTAAAACTATGCTCTGTGCAAACTCAAGTCGACTTCAGACTCCCTTTTCTAGAGCCAGGCTGCAGGCTAACTACTGATGCTGCGAAGGACGCCCATTGGGATGAGGAGAAGCCAGCTGCTTCTCTTGATGGGTGCACGGTGAGTGGAGACACAGGGTGGGCTGGAAGAGAGGTCTGGGCTCACAGCTAGTCAGGTAGCACCTCCCAGTGTCTGCAGCTGCCTGTGCGTTGCAGGTTCTCTGTCCTGATGTATTTTTATTAAAACTTGCTGAGATCTCCTGACCTTTGTTCTCTCCTGGACCCGACCAAGTCCACCTCCGATGACTCTGAGGCCAGCGGCCTGGAGCCCCGGGGAGGGTGGCAGTCAGGTTCCCAGAGAACACGTTGACCGGGAGAAGCAGCGGTCTCTTGTGGGGGCGGGACGGCACAGAGCCAGGAAACCTGGGATGGCACCTGTCGGAGAGAAAGGAAACTCAGGGGCTCTGCCACTCTGCTTCCAGCATTGAAATGAGGGCACGTGTCTGCTCATCTCACCAGCTGCTGGCTCTCTGTGTGGCCGGCAGGACAAGCATCAGGCCTTCAGGGGCTTCAGTGTAACCCTGGGTCCACTCTCAGGACCACTGGCGTAACCTGTAGGCCACAGCGCAGAAACAAAGTGGGACCTCTGTCAAAAATCATTGAGAATTTCAAGATGGCAACAACAGGTCATTACAAATAAGCACAGGGACCTTCAGAGCCCCCGTCTAGTGTGACTGCCTAGGGGCATGATCCTGCCTTATGACCTTGATCTCCTGGGGTATGACCTTGATCAAGTCCTGGTGTTTTATTGCCTCCCCTGGAAAATGAGGGCACAGAAGAGAGAGACCCACAATGGGGCTCCACAGTTCCACTCGCTATGCCGGGAGGGACATGGGGCCAGGTAGCGGGGCAGCCTCAGAAAGAGGACGTCTATCGGTGGCGGTGGGTGGCAGAGCCTGGAAAATCTCTCTTGCATTAGGAACAACGGAGAGGCCGAAGGAGAGCTGGTGGGTTATGTGGAGACAGCATGGCTTAAAATCTGTAGGACAGTCTGCAGAAAATCAGCTAGTGAAAGCTGAGACTTCTAAGAGCAATACCCCAGAGCCAGGACCACCCCTTAGCAGCGTGAACCCCGAGGCCCAGGAAGGGAGGAGCCCGCCCCTCATGTATAGTCAAGAATCATCGGCCTGAGTGAGAGCTGGGAGCACAGGTCATACACACGCGTGCCTTCCCTGGATGGAACTTTCCCGGCCCGCAGGGGCTTCGACTTGCTGTGTCTGCTTTTCATACACTTGCTGTGTCATCCTGACCAACCAGCTCTTGACGAATTTTTTCTGGACAGACCAGAGTCTCATCAGCGTGTCTCGCCCACCCTCAGCCGCATGGGTGGGGACTAAGCCAGAGAGCACTGGTCCCGAGACGGCTGGGGAGGACAGGCCTCGGCTCCATCTACAGGGAACCCAGAAGAAACTCGTGCACTGAGTCCCAGCAGCAGGGGGCAATACAGCCCCTCAGGGCGGGGTCCCAGGAGCCCCCAGCTGTGTCCCGCATGGGAGAGAGGTGATCAGGTAAGCCCCTCCGCCTCCCCTGGAGGAATTCACAGGCAGAGAGGGATGAAGGTGCTCTGTCTTCATCTTCCCAGGCAGTGCACCCCAGCAGGGGTCATGCAGAATTGCCACAAAGCCCATGTTTTCCCAAGGGAACCTGCCTTGGGACAGCTTGCTCCTGCCCCACCCACCAGCCTCCTTCAAAACTTTGTACCCACCACACTGTGGGGGCTCCACTCACTCCCTCAGGTCCACGCCCAGCACCAAACCCTCCTGAGGCTCACAGCATTCTTGCTGCCTTTTCTTTCCCGACCCTCATGGGTGGGCACCGGCACCCAGTAGGCTCTTCTGAAATCTTGTTACATTAATAGGTGAACGGATGGTCTGGGAACCTCAGGGAGTCAGTTTTCCTAGCTGCAGTGGCAGAGGGCACACCACTCCCTCTCTGCCCCCAAGGATGTGGGTACACAGAGCAGGGAGGGGACCGGTCCAGAGAAGGGACCCAATTCAGAGTCCCAGTCCCTGCCCACTGCGTCCACTGTAGGAAGCAGCCAGAGGATGCCATGGATCAGGCTTGGAAAGAGATGGTGTCACAATAAACGAGGGGAGGGGGACTGGCATCATGTGGTCCTGTGGGTATCAGAGGAATGTCACATAGTGGGGTGATCAGCTTTGAAATAAACAGAGCTGTGTCTGAAGATGTCCCACCTCGGTGGGGTGCAGACTGAAAGCCTTTCTCTGTACCTTCCTGGTGTCCCGACTCAGCCGTGGAAGGTGGCGGCTGAGCTGAGCAGCATGGACAGGGATGACTCGAAGACCCCAGCCACGCGGTGGCTGTGGGAGCTACTCTCTGGGAGCGGGGGACGGTCCCGAGTCCGTCAGTGTCCTAGAAACTGCCTCCTGGAGCCTGGGGATGCCGGCTCTGCTTCTCTGGGGACAGGGAAGATGAGTGTAAGATTCGACAGCAGTCCACACTCAACTTCCAAAATGTAATTCGTGTTTAAATCTATGTGCTTGTTTTTTAAAGTTTGGTAGGTTTATTTCGCAGGAGCGATTGTAAAGGCTTGCACCGCAGCGCTGAATCACACAGAGGTGTGCACACGTGCTCACCCCTGCAAGCTGCGTTCTCCCCATGCAGACGTCCCAGGAAAAGGGGACAATCTACCAGGAACATCCTGCTCTGTCGTGTGACGTGGGACTCACATGAAAGTCTGTACTCATTTCAGTACAGACTTCCCATTGGTAGATTTTCTCACTGGAGGCAATATTCTGGTAAAACGATGAGATATCATGGGCTTTTTTGAATGTCACAGTCATGTGGGCGATGGCACCAAGCAGGCTGGTGATGGGAACGAAGACAGTGGCCGCGGCTGCCGTGGTCATGGGCTGGAGTGGAAGGCAAACTTGGGGGCTGTCCGTGGCGGGGGAGCCAGAGGGGAGCAGGGTAGGGGCTGAGGTCGCAAGCAGAGAGGAGCTCAGAGTTCACCGTCCAGGCCCCCCCGGCCGACCCTGCAGCTGCAGTGGCGCGTCCTTCCTGGCTCGGAGGGTTTTCTCTCCACTGGTCACAGGCGTCTGTCTCTGCTCTGGAACATTCTGGGGGTCAGCCCTCTGCAGGCCTCCCTGTGGGCTCAGCTGGGCCTGCTGGTGACCACAGGACAGCCAGCTCTGTCCCCCGCCCATCTGCCCCCAGGGCTTCTTCGAGCCTGTCTTTCCCAGGAAGCCTGCAGAGCATTTGATAAGTGAATGCCGAAGCAGAGCTGGTAAAATTGAAGTCCCAGAGATTGACGAGGTGCAGCCCTGACCCCTCGCACTCAGCAGACATCCTGCCAGCGGGCCTAGAACGCCGGGCTGTCTGGGGTCCGCCCTGCGGTCGGTGCCTCACTAAACAAGAGCGCCAAGGTCACTCAGGCCTCTGGACACTGACTTCTGGAAGATTCTGAAACCAACCCGCAGCATAAGCAAAGCAACAAAAGAGAACACAAACGCCAGCCATTTGTTCAGGGTTGATCGCCAATGACACAGCCCTGGCCGTTCACTCTCGGACACTTATTTTCTCGTTACGACACAAGACATCTGTGTCATGAGCTACGTGCGACAATTCGCCTCCTGGAGGGAGTGTCTGCTCCGTGACTGGGGCTGGTCTGCTACGGCCTGTGCACGGGGAAACTAAGGTGAAGCGAACAGTCAGACATCGGGCGCGATGGATGCCCGCGCTTCTGGGAACCTGCTTCCTCATTCTAGAGACTTCCTTTCCTGCTCTTTCAAGAGAACCCCCACCCCCGCCGTCTCCAGGGCTACGGGGGACCCCCTCGCTCCGGCGTGCAGTTTGTCACCGGTTGCAGAGGTCAGACACTCTGTTGTTCCAAGTGGACGCGAGGGGCTGCGCTCTGCCCACGCGGGTGCCAGCGCTGGGACCCGGGTCTGCGCCACCAGCCAGCCTGCTCGGCAGCACCGGCCACTGCTCGCCACCCCTCAGATGACTCAGGCTGGGCTCTGTGACCCCAGGCCATTTGATCTACCCTCCAGGGTTCCCCCATGGAGAGCTCTGGGGGGTGACATCAGTCAACACACCCCCACCTTGAAGACCATGCGGGTCCATGGGTACGTCCGGCGTGGCTGACTGTGCTGGGACAGACACTGCCGAGGGGCATCCACCTCCCCTTGGGGCGTAAGGCTCCCCAGCAGAGAGCCTGCAAACTGAAGGCTGGGTGTGCTTGTGCAGGTGAAGACCAGCAAGAGAAGAAGCGTCCACATTTATGTCATATGAATCTTCCATGACACCGAGTCTTCCCCAGGAAGCAAAAACGAAGCGGTGCCACACTGGGCTTCAGGAGCGGGCGGTGGCGGGGACACATGCTGGGACGGGGGCGCCGAGGTGGGGAGTCGAGGAATCTCGGGGGGCTGTGGGGCAGAAAGGCCGTGCCCCAGCCCCACCCTGGAAAGTGGGCTCAGTGCCTGGCCAGTGCTGAGCTCGACCTGCATGCACAGAGGGGCTTTCTGGGCTGATAGCTTCCCCGGCCGCACGGACTGTCCCCGAGATGTCCTGCCCTGGAATCCCCCTGTCCTCGCCCACTTGGCTGCTCCTGCCCGCTCACTGCCCTCCGTCCGTCTCTCCCCGCAGGAGGCGCGGTAATCGCCCCGGCCAGCCGTCACCGAAGGTGGTCAGTGTGTCCGACCCACCACCCTCAGAAAGGTGGACTCCACCCCGCCCCGCACGCTGGTATCTGTGTTACAGCAGGACCATCCACGATCCAGGTGTCTCCTCGGGATTTCTTCAGACTGTCTTCTGAGCGGCCCGTCCTCTGCCGGGACTTGAACACCCACCTCACAAAGGGCCTTTCAGGGTCTCCCCCAATGCCATGTTTGGGGGCATTGTGTCCTGAACCCCATAATGAGACAATACAATATCATCATGTTACCACAATAATGTACTATTGTTATTCTGTAACAGCGAATGGTGTCCACTGAATTTCACATTCTGCTTTTTTAAATTTTAATATTTATTGAGATAAATTTGACTTAAAAAATATTATAAACCCATATGTGCAGGTTCCCCGTTCCTCAAATACGTGTCCATGCACTCTGCCCACCCCACATCACCAAGAATCTGCCCCCAGTGACCACTGGACCCACCAGCCCTCGCTCCCACCCGCGACCCTTCCCTGCTGGCAGCCTCTTTTCACTGTCAACGTCCAAGGGTTAGTTTTTGCTTGTCTGTTGCTTTGCTGTTTCTTTATAATCCACGTATGAATGAGATTGTCCAGTATTTCTTTTTCTCCTTCTGACTTATTTTTCTTAGCATAACCCTGCTAGTTCCATCCATCTTGACTCAAATGACAGGATTTCACCTCCTCTAAGGGCTGTGCAGTATTCCGTGGTGTGTATGTTCCATGTCTTCTCTGTCCACGCATCTGATGTTGAGCACTTAGGTCGTTTCCAGCTCATGTTCTGTTTGTTGTCACCCGATGACATGCCAACATCATTTCCATATTGCTAGAGTATGTCTATCGCTTGCGACAGTCATATGTCATTTCCCCTTCTTGGTCACTGTTCAGTTCCTTTAGCTGTTTGTCAGTATTTGCTCATTTGCCCTTAGCTGTACTGTAAGTGGGGATGCCAGCCAAGTTGAAATGCCTGCCATCCGCCTGCACCCTATATTTGACCTTGCTTGTGGGTCTTTGAGGGTGAGAAAGAAGACAGGAGATGCGCTGGTGGTGTAGAGAATGGTGCTGCTTCCCTGGGAGGTATTTGAAAGGATTGTCTTCCGTTTATCTCCTTGGGTTGTGTCCCTGCTGCCAACACTCATCCTCCTCGGAGACTGGTCGCAGCTACAGAGGAGGCCAGGCGCTGCCAGCTGATAGGCCTGGGGTGTGTGGACCTCCTGTCCTGCCCCCAGTGGGCGAATGTGTGACGGGCATGGTGTCCTGGGTCCACAGGGAGTCAGAGCTCTTAGTCGTAAAGAACGTGATGGCATCTTCATCACTAGCTCCTCAGCCTCCAACAGTCCGTGGCCAGTGACTGGTCTTGCCAGGGGTGCTCCAAAGGCAAACACCGTCCCCTCATTCACTGTGGCAATGGTCGCTTCCCATGAGACAGAGTGGGGACATAATCTTGGGTCCCTCATGGTGACAGCTGCAAACATCATTTCCATATTGCTGGAGTATGTCTAAAAGAATTTTCCAGAAGCATCTTTATGCAAGTGGATCATTTTCAGAAGACATTGTCCTTTAAGTTTTAGGACCAGGATTGTTGGTTCACACATTGGACTATCATAGCAAAAGAGAAAAAGAGCAGGAGAGAGGCATGTTGTGGCCCAAGGTGGCGCTGATCACCAAGATCGCTCACAGAATTCCAGGCTCAGGCATCTGCATGTTTGAGCACCAGCCTCAGAAGACGCTTCACACAGCAGCAGTACAGTTCGGAGAGAGAAACACTGAACACCCATTTGACATCCTGGGTGCCTGAAGTGAAGCTTCTCGAATACATGTCATCATCTACGTCAGCGCCAGGAAACTGACCCTGGAGTTAGTGAGTCCAAGGCTCTGTGGGAGGGACGGTGCTGTGCAGTGGACGCTCCGTGGGAGAGCAAGGGTGGTGGCCGCAGGCAGCAGGCGGGAAGCGCGACCCCCGCCCGCTAATAGCTTGCATCTGCCAATGTGAGCTCAACTAGAGATGCCTTCGAAGTCATCCAGCGATATTTTTATTTCTAAAGAACCATCAATAGCATTACTTGCGGTATCAGCATAATGAAGAAATCTATAGTGAAAAGGACAGCTGGTGCATTTTGCATTCAGGCTGACACAGTTCCAGCCATAAGCATAATTGATGTTTGTTCGGGAATATTGAGCTATGTCGCAGATTTGTGAGGCAATGCTTAGCTGACAACTATAGGAAGTGCAAAGTCAAGTAGTAGGGGGAAAAATATGTTCCAGACAGTAACAGATGTTCTTAGATCAAATATTTCTCTGCAAAAATGTGACAGAAGAATCAACTGATAAAACCATAGAGGCTATTTTAGTGGCTTACATCATGGTCAAAGGAGGAGGAGGAGAAGGAGGAGCAGGAGGAGGAGAAGGAGTAGGTGGAGGAGGAGGAGGGAAGATGAGAAGATGGGGAGGAGGAGGAG